>WSFP011416489.1:0-23646 GCA_009831015.1 Picea engelmannii
TTAGACATCATTATTTTAGAAGGCTTTGGTTCACCACCTGGCATTTTCCGAGGGGATGAGATTAAGTTCTCTTTTGTAGATTTTTATGTGAAAAAACTTTGTGCAAAAGTTTTGAAAGGGGGTTCATTCATACCTAAATTCCTGTTACATTGCATATTTTCTCCAATGTCATTTGGGAAACCTACCCATGATCATATACAAGGTATTGAATTTGGTCGAGAATCGCTTCTATCAAGGTTTTTAAACGTCATTATTTTATAAGGGTTTTGCTCACCAAATGGCATTTTCGAAGGGGATGAGATTCATTTCTCTTTTGTGGATTTTTATGCGGAAATATTTTGTCCAAAAGTTTTGGAAGGGGTTCATTCATTCATGCTCTGATGCAGAAATCTAATGACGAGAAAGAGAACGAAAGGGAAAAAATAGAAGCAGAGTAGCAAAAATATCTAGTAGATGAAGACTCGGGTATATTTATTTTTTATTTTGTGAATGTTTGTTACAGCCTTAATGAAGTCCGTGGAAGAATTTTATTTGTCAATTCAAAATTTTGTCAAATACTTTTTGGGCTGAAGTAATAGTATGCCCAGTTTATCTCTTGAATAGATCTCCAACCACCAAACTAAAGCTAAAAGTCCCTCAAGAAGCATGGAGTGGGACAAAGCTAAATGTTGCACATCTAAGGACATTTGGATGCATAGCATACGCTCACATACATTCTGAATTAAGGAAGAAACTTGATGACATAAGTGAGAAATGTAAATCTTACAGACTTTACAATCCAATCACCAAGAAACTTATTCTCAGCAGAAATGTAAAATTTCTGGAAAATCAATTCTGGAATGATTCAGAAAATCAGCAAATGGAAAGTCAAAATTCATTGCTGCCAAGTTCTGAAAATGCAAAAAATTCAGGACAGCAAGTCCCTCAAACTATTTTTCCAAGATTGCAAGTACAAAGACTACCTGAAAATTCTCAGGATAACTCAACTTCCAACAGAGAATCATTCTTTGAACCAAAAAATCAGAGAACTCAAAGTTTGAGAGAAATCCATTAGCAATTGGATGACTTTGAACAACACAATGTTTTTTCTTTAATGTCATGTCAACCTACATCCTTTAAGGAAGGAGCTAAGGAGCCACATTGGGTTCAAGCCATGAAGCGAGAAATTGACTTCATTGAGAAGAACAAGACATGGGATCTTGTTGATTTGCCAAGTCACAAGAAGAGTATTGGTGTCAAGTGGGTTTACAAAACTAAAGTCAATGAAAAAGGGCAGATCGAAAAACACAAGGCAAGACTTGTTGTGAAAGGATTCTCACAACAACTAGGTACTGATTATGGTGAAACTTTTGCTCCAGTAGCAAGATTAGACACTGTAAGGACTCTATTGTCCATAGCAGCCCAACAAAAATGGCAAGTATACCAGATGGATGTCAACTCAACATTCCTGAATGGTTTCTTAGAAGAAGATGTTTATGTCAATCATCCACCCGGATTTGAAGTCCAAGACCACCCAACCAAAGTGTATTGGTTGAAAGCCTTGTATGGCTAAAAGAAAGCTCCAATATATTGGTACAACATAATTGACACTTATCTGATCAAAAGTGGTTTCAGCAGAAGTCAAAATGAGCCAACTCTTTACACCAAAACAGATCAACACGGTAAAATTTTGATTGTATGTTTATATGTTGATGACATGATCTATATGGAAAATCTTGAGTTAACAAATTTTAAACATGCCATGTAATCTGAGTTTGAGATGACAAAGCTTGGAATAATAAAATATTTTTTAGGGATTGTGGTTGATCAATCAACCAAAGGCATTTGTGTCTGTTAGAAAAAGTATGTAGAAGACATCCTCAAAATATTTCGCATGGAAGAATGCAATCCAACAGAAATCCCCATACCACTAGGAACAAAATTGAGCAAGAAAGATGAAGGCCCTACAGTGGACTCTACCCTGTACAAAAGTTTAGTAGGAAGTTTGGTGTATCTTACAACAACTAGGCCTGACACTATGTATGCAGCCAGCCTTGTTTCCAGATTCATGCAGGAACTCTCAAATTTGGCTTATGGTACACTAAATCTGATAGTAATCAACTTTCTGGTTACACGATGTTGACGGGCAAAATCGGTCGTCCGTTAATTGAGAGAGTGGAACCAATCCGGGGTCCTCTAATAACCCAAGCCGTTTGGAATGAACCACCCTGACGGGTTTAGAGGCTCTGTTAGCTGATCTAAGGTCCTAAGAAAACCAAAGAGAAAACTAATCTAAACTAACTAATCTAACTAATCTAATTAAAACTAAACTAACTAAAACTAAATAAAACAAACTAAACTAACTAACAATAAATAAAACGAACTAATCTAACTAATGTAATTAAAACTAACTATTAAACAAACTAACTAATCTACTATTTCTATATATACAAACTACTAACTGAAATATAACTTATTTACAAAATATACAATATCTACAAAATACAGATTTAAATAAAACCTAGAAAACTCATTTGCTTTCTGCCCAAAGACAGAGAAAGATATTTTTGTTGATTTTTTTATTTTATGAACAAGAAATAAAACTTACTGAAATTAAACAATCTAATATACTAACTACACATATATCTAACTAAAATACTAACAAATATACTGAACAAATAAACAACAAACAGACTTGGAAATGCTCCAGATTTGTCCTGTGTATGATGACTGTACCAACAGATCGGAGAAAGGAAACTCGCACCAAATAATCCAAAATCTTCTCGTAAACGATAGTTGTGATGCTCTTTAAGTTTGTTTACAGGAAAAACAAGACATAAAAAATCATAACAATTATATGATTTATAAATCTCTGCAATTAGGTAAACCTATTATGCAAAAGCTTATACTTAAAAATTCAATTGATGAAGAAGAGAAATATGTCATTCATAAACTGAATCAAGTAATTTCTATGTTTTTAAATAATGAAAGAAATCAGATATGGATCATATTAATTAATTCATATCATTTGCAAAAGGCTAAGATAGCTAAAGTAGTCATTAATCAAATGCAAACTCATAACATAAACATGAAACAAAAGATTGATATTATGAAAGCTAAAGCTGTAGCAGAACATCAATTTTTGTCTCAGTCTGTCTTAGATATCCATTATCCTGGTTCTCCCACAAGCAAGGATGGTCCTTATTACAAAAAATAATAAGTATTTAAAGGTTTTCCATAGGGTAAAACCTCCCTGTGGAAGTCATAAAACTATTTACATGAAATCTGGGAAATATCCCAAAGTTCTCTAAACTAAAAAACTAAAATAAAACTAAAACACCCAAATATCCTCTTGAACTGACCATCAAATATTATGCAATTCGAATTTACCTGAAACAGGCCAAAAATAGACAAGTTAGAGAGATATTTTATTAATAAAACAATAAAAATCTAATTCTATAGACTAGCTACAGAATCATGCGATTTTGTAGCTAGTCTAAATAAGATACATAATCAGCATTGAGATTAATTCAAATCTTTTCAAAGAATTAAATTTAATCATCATACAAGAAATATCTAAAAATGAATCATTCAGTTTGAAATAATTGATCCAACAGGATCCACATCATTCAATCGAATACAAAGATAGAAATACTCTGTTTCGATTATTATCAGAAGTCGGGTAAATGAAATCATATGAAACATCACCGTAATCGTTCCTCAACAAATTGAATCCATCATTTATGAAATCATTTTAATATTCAATTGAAAACGAAACAAATCGCAAACACTTCTTTACAATTGTCTTATCAACAGGGGAAATAATCGAATCGAACAAGATTATTTTCAAATCATGATAACTGTATAGAAAACGATTTAGGCTGTGAACGAATTCAAACCATAACTAACACATAACCAAAATCGTAACAGGATCAATCAAACAGAGTTTGTTATAGATTTCAGTCGTTGATCCTTGCACAGTGAGCAAACAAGATCGATTAATTTTGATGACAATCATTTCAATCAAACAAATCATAACAGGGTTTGACCAATTCATTTCACAAATCTAAAATACAGAGAATCAATTATAATCCGAACTCGACTCATAGGACAAACTTGACAAATTAGAATAAGAGCGAATCGATTGGCTAAGGTTTTCACATAGTTGTTATGATTCAGATTCATTTCCCGATTCGGGTGCGAATGTTATTTGAGCGTATTTTTTTCATCAAAGAAACAAAGTCATTATCCTTACCTTGGAAACAATCAAATATAGAACATCACATGACACAACATCGTAACAAGTATCCTCCCGAAGACATTTACCAATCATAGCATACCAATGATAACGAAATCAAATCCGAGCAAAATCGTTTTCTAAATTAAGCATAAAAACTTATTGTTGTGAGTGGGCACAAAACGAATTGAATTGAAAACACACCATTACTTTTGTTATTTCAATCAGACAAACTTATAAAATTAAATCCAAACAAATAACCATTCCAATCCAAATAAAAATCTATGAGCAAATCATATATCGAAATTCCTTCTATTTTTATCAAAATGAAGCCATGCACATGATGATCACCAAATGATAGAGGCATTTGGATGAGTGATCAAACTATTTAAAAGCTGAATTAAAATCATTATATCAAACTAGATTATTTACAAAACAAAACGATGTCAAAACCATACCTGTGTAGTGACGAGGCTGATTGATTATGCCAGCTTGGAATTTACAATAGCCGTGGCGAATTCCACGTTTTTGAACAGGATGGAGCCGATTGTCTTTTGCTTTTTATCTGTCACTTGGAGCTTGGATTTTTGACTGGTTAGGACTGCAATCTGGTATACCAATGATTTCATCTTCGATTGGAGTATAGGAACATCAATAAAATATCGTTCTAACCATGAATTGCATTGGTCACAGGGTGACTATGTGGGTTTCGAGGGTTTGGACAAACAACCGAGATTTTCACAAGGCAATTTAATACCTGGGTAGTTAGGGTCGTCCTTTAGGTAGGGGGGTAGGTTTGATACAAAATCATAAGGGGGTTCGAGACATAAACCCTGCGAGTAGGGGTACTCGCTGGCCAGAAAACGCTCAATATCCGAATCGAAATCCTTGCTCAGAACTATAGGGTTGGACTCGACAGAGGGTTTCAGCTTGTTTCTGGCCATTCTCGAAATGAGTCAGGCATTCCTTTTCCCTTTGGAATTTGCAACAATGTTTGCCTTAGGATTTTTTCTCATAGGATTTGTAATGGCCTTTGCACTCTTAGTTACAGTTTCTGGTAAGTCGATAGGAGGGTTGGCCGAGGGTTTAGGCAGTATAAGATACAAGGGTACAGGTGGTTCGGGCTTGGCTTCAATTACCACAGGTTTATCAACCTGTACAGGGTCAGTGTCTTCAAATCCATTACGGGCGATGAAAGCCTTCCAACTATCACCATACAAATTCAAATGATAAACAATGATGAGATTAATAAGCCCATGGTGAAACGGGGTGTTGTCAGCCTTGTGCCTATTATACATTTTTGACATTTTATACAGGCTCCGATGGAAGTAGAACGACATGTTTAGAGGATACCCTATAAAAATCATAAGAAGACGCAGGTGGTAGAGGAACACAAGCTCGTATCGACCTTCACAGATCACAAACTTCTTGACTAGCATTAATAAATCACGCCATCGTTGTTTGAGCATAGTTACGGGCATACCTCTATCACAGGAGGTGATTTTGCGTGATTGAAACAACAATGTCCATGGTAATTCCTCGACCTTGCAATTCTTAAACCAACGTTGTCCTGAAGTAGGTAACCCCATAGCTGAGCTAATAAATTTTTCATCAATTTCTAACTGTATGTCGCATACCTTGGCTCGACAGCCATCGAAGGTCATGGAAAACTGTCATGCTACACAAAGGTTAAAACCCTTGAATCGTTTCACGAAGGTAAGCCATCCATTGTCTTCCAAATATTGGTGGGCATTGTCAAACATTAACAGGGCTTGATTGCCATTGGGCTCAACTCGCACGACAGGTGCCATGGATCTGAATGCATGGTAAGGGAAGGGTTTGAATTCACCAACACACACAGGAATAGAGCTACCCAAGATAACAGGAATGAATGAGCAAAAGGGGGAGGCATAAATGCGATCATGCAAAGGTGGTGGAGTCTGCCATGCATAATATTTATTATCCAAGTACAACCGCCGATTTACATAGCTATTCAATTCATAACAGTAGTTCAACCATCGAATCGCACACCCAACTAATGAAATCAAATGTGTCAACCAATACGCTCCAACACTATGCCATAGTGTTTAAACACCCGACATATAAATCAACACCAAAATCAACTATGCGCCAATGAATTAATTCATATAAACAAAAGTTTAACCAAGGTGCCAAAATGATATTCATATAGTTGACAAGCCAAGAGTTATGAAAAGATTATCATAAGGATTATATCATATATATATAAAAACTTAATCATAACCCTTATGCATTTTCATAGAATCAATGATCAGGAAAGTCATATAAAGTTCAAATCCGAATGCTAAATACCTTACAAACTTAATAGAACCAAGTCATATAATCAATCGAAGTATGAGAACCGATCAAAGGATCTTGCCAGTCATATAGTGATCAATAAAAGGTAAGCGCAATAGGCATAATGACAAAAGAAATATTCACAGTTCAGATAATGATCGAAATGTGACTTCGAAAGGAGAAGTTTTCACGCTTACAGTCGTGAAAACTTAACGAAGACAAAAGTGCAAATGTCGTGAAAAATGAAAATGTCGTTTATCTAAAAATTGCGACAAAATCTTGATGTTTGCAAGACATAGGTGTAGGCAGCTTATAGGATAATAGAAAAAGTGAATTGGCTACCAACAATGGTGACACACTGGTAGAAGCAGTTATCTCTGTCAAAAGAAACAAATTCAGATTAGGACAGCAAAGAAAATTTCAACTCAAAAATAACAACCAAAAAATCGTACAAACATCATCATTAACCATCTTTTCCAGCAGTGTTTCAAAAGATGAAAGCCAATAACAGTCTTAAGATTAGCAAGTCACAATATTAAAGATAAAATCTCCAATACTGTTGGCATAGCCACTGCTACTAGTAGGCATCCATAGCCTCGACAGGTTTCCATTTAACCCACTCTGACATCCGTATCCTGTCAGGAAGTTCTGGATCAGAATAAAGGACATTAAAGAGGTTTCTTATTTTTTTTGCAAATTTTCATATACCCAGCATTGCTTCGCTGCCAGCGGGCCTGTTCAGTACCCCGACGAAGTTGTCTTGGCGTCATGCATGCATTTACTCACTTCCAGCAGACCTGTTCAGCATCCCGACGGGTTTACAAGCATTTCCCACAGCTCTTATTAATAATTTTATTTTGTTTTTCATAGATATATATTTGAGCGGGGTGACGCTGAAAATCTTGATATTTTAACATATTTTTTAGACCTCATCAGAATTTTTTTAGAACTATCCTTTATTAAGATCCAGAGATGTTTTATTTACAAAACAACTTCCTACGACAAGGAGACATCTTTTGAGTCAATCCTTTACGGAAAAGGGACAGCGTAAAAAGATAATAGATGATCTTGACAAGTTTTGCTCAGAGATTGAAATCAATAAAATTCTTTCAAACAACAAAATTTTCCAACACAGATATCAGTTTTAGAGATATACCATTGATGTTTGTACAAATTTTTCAGAAGTTATTTCAGTGAAGAAATTTTTCTATCATCTTTGTCTGAATATCTCAATGTACAGGTATGTGTATTTTTCAAAAAAAAACACAAACTGATAAATTCAAATCAAAATCAACAACAGAAAGCAAACAAAATGCAAACAAAAATGAAATATTTACATAATATACAAGGGTAGTTATCAAGCAAAGTATCTTTTCAGGGCTTGGCCATTCACTGTATAGGTGTCAAGCTTCCCTTCAAGATTCTGCAATCGAAAGGAACTAGGACCCAACTTTTCAGCAATTAAAAATGGTCCAAGCCATAAGTTTTGAAATTTAGTGTGCTCACCCTTTCCGTCATGTGGTTTGTCCCATTTTAAGACGAGATCACCTACTTCAAAACTCCTATCAGAAGTAGAATTAGAATCGAACCATCTTTTAACCAATTTTTGATGTTGATCTAACTTACGCTTAGCTTGGGCTCTTACTTCTTCTAGCTTCATCAAAACGTTAATTCGGTTTTCTAAAGGGGGACAATATTCTTCTTGAACTTTTTGTGACAACTGAAGCGAAGGAAGAAGAATGTGAGGTGGAAGAATTGCTTCTCTGTCGTAAATGAGAAAAAACGGGGAGTTACCTATAGCATCTTTTAGCTTTACCCTATCAGCCCACAGTGCGTTCAGCAGTGCATTGTGCCAATTCTTGTGATTTTCAGCCACCATTCTCTTGATAATTTTAATCAAGTTCTTGTTTGTTGATTCTGCTAATCCGTTACCCTAGGGGTAGTAATTAGTAGAGTACTTCAGCTTAATTCCTTTCTCCAAAGCGAAATCACTCATCTCAAGAGAGAAAAAGTATGAAGCGTTGTCAAAGACTAGAAAATCAGGGATACCGAAACGAGTAATAATATTCGAATCTAGAAAAGTGATTACCTGACTGGTCTTGATAGTTCTTAACACATCAGCTTCAGACCATCGAGTAAAGTAATATGTGGTTGTCACAATATACTTGTGATATTTCAAGGACAGAGAGTTAACTAGACCTATGATATCAAGGCCCCATTGCTGGAAAGGAGAATCTACTGAAACGGGTTGCAAGGGAAAGGCTGGTTTTTGCAACCGCCCTGATGCTTTCTGACATATGATAAATTTACGACACAAGGCATGGGAGTCCCTAAAATGTGTGGGCCATTAGTAACCGGCTCTTAAAACCTTATGAGCAGTGGTGTCACCATCGAAGTGACCACCAGCTTCTCCTGCATGCAACTCGAGCAAGACTTTTTCTGCTTCGTCTTTCTCGAGACAGCACATCAGTACGCCATCAAAATTATGACAAAACAGTACACCATTAATTAGATTAAAGGAGGTAGAATTTAGTCTCAACGCTCTTCTCTTGGTGGGATCAAGGTGGCGGGGTGTCGCCCATGTTCAAGACAGAATATAATATCGCCATACCAGGGACTAATGATGTTTTTTGTGCAACAAATCAAACTTTGATCACTTTATCCTAGGTTTTCCATATCAATATCTTCTTGTTGTCCTGTTTCCGAATCAACAACCAACTTACACAACCCCTGGCCTCTCACGATATGAGTTGGGGTGATCTCTAAGTCATACTCCTACAAGGAGGTGACCCAGTTAGCTGTCTTCTCTCCTAACTCCTTCTGCACTAACAAGTTTCTCATGGCAGGGTAGGGGACAATGAATTTTGTCCTTGACTTCAAAAGATAGGACCGGAAATGCTTAACTTCTTTGAAAATAGTGTAGTCTTGTCGATCAACCGCTGGATAGTTAAGTTCATAAAGGCGATGGGTACTTCGTTGGTATCGACATTCTTTTGAGTTAGGACGGCGGCATAGGAATGATCAGAGGCAAAAGTATAGAGTGTAAAATCTTGAGAGAAGTCAGGGCTCATGAGAGACAGAGCATCTATTATGGCCTTCTTTATGGCATTAAAAGCTTGATTTTCTGTGGGTCCCCAGTGATATTGGGTGTCTTTCTTAATTAGGTTCTGCAAGGGTCTGACCATTTCAGAGAAGCTGGGGACAAATCTTCTCACGAAGTTAATCTGGCCTAAGAAAGACTGCATGGATTTTTTGGATGTAGGAGGGGGAAGTTTAGTGATGTCTTGAGTCATCTCGGGGTCAATAATCATCCCATCACTAGACACAATGAATCCTAGGATTTTACCCTATTCTACTGCAAAGATGGACTTTTTGGGGTTCAAGGAGATGTCGTATTTACGACATCGTAGCAGAACGGCTCATAAGTGAGCTAGATGATCGTCTTTATTTTTAGAATAAACAGTGACATCATCTAAGTAAACTACGACGGGGTGATTGATTAAGCCTCAAAAAGCAATGTCCATTTCTCTCTGAAAGGTAGCACCAGCATTAATCAATCCAAAGGGCATTTTGTGATAAGCGAAAGTGCCCCACGGGGTACGGAAGGTAGTTTTGAGTTGGTCTGGCGGAGACATCAAGACTTGGTTGTATCCAGAGAAACCATCTAACAAGGATAGCCTCTTGGAACCAGATACCTGTTGAAGGATCTATTCCATGGGTGGGATAGGATAGTTGTCTTTGTCAGATGCTCTATTGAGGTTTCAGAAATCGACGCATAGTCGGATTTCCCTGTTTTTCTTCTGAACTGGGACAAGGTTGGACACCCATTGAGTGTGTCTAACAAAAAAAATTATTTTAGCACTTAGGAGTTTATTCAATTCTTTTTGAACGGTCGGTTCTAGTTTAGGGTGCATTTTCCTCAGTTTCTGTTGGAAGGGTAAAGTTTGGGGTTTCATTGGGGTGACATGTTCTATGATATTAGGGTCGAAAGTTTTAAGATCATCATACGTCCATGTGAAGACATCCTTGAATTCTTTAAATAATTTAATGAAAGAAGAATTTTCTTGTTTAGAACATCCCAAGCCTAGGTTAATACACTAAGGATTTTCATTAGTTCCTAAGTTCACTTTTTCATAAGACAACGACGAACTATTGGTTTTACAATTGACCGTCTTTTTAAATTTATCTTCAAAATCATAAAACTTTTCTAATCTAACTATAGATTTGGGTATGGAATTTACCATGTTTGATAGTGCTTCACGTGATTTTGGATAAGGTATTACCGTAAAATCGTGCAAATTGTCATCGTGCGTGCATTCATCTATCACCGCGCCTTGAAAGGTTTCTTCCATATGTAGAAAGTTAATGATCCGCTGATCACCGTCAAACACTCTCCAGTTTGTGATGTTGTCAGGAACAGATGGTCGAAACAATAGCTTGATGGAGAATGCGTCTGGGGACAAGCCTTCTATAGGAAGAAGTTTAGAGGCTACATTAGCTAACAGATATGCTTCAGCATTATTTAGTCTAGGAATGGAATTTATATTGAAAGCAAGAAATTTATTCATTAAACTCCATACCTCAGACTGGTAACTTTTGAGATGCAGGGAAAGACAGTGTATAGAATCTCTTACCTATCTAACCACTATTTTAGAGTCGCCAAATACAACCAGGTTTGGAATGTTCATATCCATAGCTTTTCTGAGACCTTGTAGTAAAGTCTCATATTCTGCAGTATTGTTAGTACATTCAAATTCTAGTCTACAAGCTAGTAATGTCTTGTTACTTGCCGGATCGATAATGATGCAGCCTGCGCCAACTCCTTCTTCAGACTTAGAACCATCGAAATATAGAGACCAAATTTGATTTCCATCAGGCTCATGGGACTGTTGCATAGAATCTGTTGGTTGCGTATATGCTACGATCTCGGACTGTTGTTTTGGATTGTTGATAGGTGAAGCCTCGGCCATGAAATTTTCGAAGAAGGTGTCCATCCCTTGGACTTCGGGTGAATCAGCAAAAGGTGTATATGTTTCGTTAGGATCGTTCAAATGTGTGACCGTGAACTTAAGGTAGCGCTCATGATTCACCCTAATCTTGTTAGGCTTACCATTCTCGGGGAGCCATAAGTGAGACCAGTTTGTCACGAAGTAACCATGTAGCTGCTCCGACCAGTCCCTGCTTAAAAATAGACCATACACTTCTGGAATATCCACAACAATTATATGAATAACCTGATGAACTTTCGGGTTAGACGATAATCTAATCAATACATTTTTTAGTTCGCCTATAACTTTAACATTGGTTTGATCAAGTTGTATGATTTTCAAAGTAGATGGTTCCACTTCAGTGTTAATCTTTTGGAATACAGACCAAGGCATCACATTGGACGATGCTCCTTAGTCCACCATACAATTATGCACATTTATGTTGAAAATCTTGAGAGTTAAAAGAAAAGGAGGTACATTTTTGCGAGTAGTAGTAGTAGCTTGTGGCTTCTTACTCGCAATTTATGATGCTACTTTATCTACATTATTTACAATATTTACATTATTTACAGGGACTACAAGAAGGCTTCCTTTATCTTGAAGATCAAGATTATTTTTAGTGGAAGTCTTCTGCGAAACTTTATTTTGCACAACCTTGTTACTACTTGAATTACCATTCTTGTCGTTCTCTGAAATATTTTGTAACATCTTTTGTAACAAAAATGGAAACTTCAATAACTCATAAATAGAAATTTTAGCCCTTAACTTTTTAAGATCTTTGACAACATCATAATCTAAGTTGGCATTCACATTACTCTGTTTAGGCTCAGCTGATTTAGATGGCTTTGGAGGCGAAGTTGTAGTGTTTTCGGTAGAAGGCTTGTTTGTTGTCTTACTCCTAGTATTATAAGGGTGAACAGTCTCGAAGTTAGCTTGAAAGATGCTATCTGAGAAGTGTCCAAAGATGTTTGGAGAAGACTCTTCTTCTTGAACTGTTTCTTGTCCAACTACCTCCTGAGGGATCTCAGGAGGTATCAAGTTATCTTGGGCTTCTAGAATTGTTTGAAGGGCACATTGCAAACTTTCTAGATTTAAGCCTTCAAGGTTTGGATTAGGTCGGTTGGTATGAAAAATCTTTCGGAAAGGAGGGTTGTAGGGTCCTTTACTCGAGGAATCTTCTTTAGTCGACCTTTTTAAGTCTATAACTTGATTAGACATTTTTTGAACAACTTTTGTTAAATTTTCCAAATCAGAGTTTTCAGGTTGTGTTTTACTTTGAGTAGGTCTAGGGAGAATTTCAATCTTCTTTTTGGAAGAAGAACTAGTCTTGGTATCATTGCTAGAAGAGTCATTAAGACTAAGTATGTCTTTTTCAATCTGGCTAGCCTCCTCGAAGGTTTCTAACCACGTGGCTTTCTTGGATCGTTTAACCCAAATAGCTATACTTTGATGTAAATCTTTAGTATAGTAAGTTATTACAAGACTCTCGGCAGACATAGAATCTGCAGGGATTCTATTTTTAAATGTTAAGAATCTTTGATTAATGTCTTTAACTTTTTCTTTTGGGTTCATTATTAAGCTAGAAATATCCATGACTAAGACTTCCGGAGGTTTACCGCCTCCAAACTTTTCCAAAAAGCATGACTCAAACTTTTCCCAAGACATGATGGTATGGGATTGTTGGGCGACGTACCAAGTGGGTGCATTACCCTCAAAAGTATAAGGGAACAACCTACAGACAATGGCTTCATGTTCGACATTGCGGAGTCTTATGGATAACATAATTTTTTTGATATGATCTTCAGTTATTTGTTTTGAGTCGGGGTCAAAATTAGGAAGAAATTTCTCCGGGTGTTTAGGAAAAGGGTGTTGAGCTCCAGGTACAGGTACAACATCCTGATCAAGCCAGGGTCTAGCAGGATTGTTCTGATTTTCCATTGGGGTAGTGGGTGTGGAAGGATGAGAAGGTGAATTTCCTTCGTCAGAAGAATCTCCTCCAGAAGAGGAAGGAGATGATGGAGGTGGTGAAGGAGGTATCCCAGATCCTCCTGCAACAGGATTTGTGATTGGATCTGTAGGATTCAGAGCGCGGTTAGTGTCACCTAATTGTTCTCTGATATCAGAGAAGTCCAAAGGTTGACCCCACATATGGTTTGGTTTCCTAAGACGAGCTAAGGCACTATGTGTTTTAATAAGAGATTCATGAAGAATCTCTTGTATGTCACCACCTGTAGGATTAGGGGTTGCTAGCTCAACTGTGATCTGTGGATCGTCGGTTGAAGTAGTTGTTGTTTGAAGGGGAATATTATCATGTGAATGGCTTCTAGTCACTATAGGTGAGTGATTAGGGTGGGAAGGAGTCTTGCGATCGCCTCGTGCCATTAATTAAGTTCAGGCCCTCCTTCTAGTGCCATTTGTTGACGGGCGAAATCGACCGTCCGTCAACTGAGAGAGTGGAACCAGTCCGGGGTTGTCTAATAACCCAAGATGTTTGGAATGAACCACCCTGACGGGTTTAGCGGCTCCATTAGCCGATCTAAGTTCCTAATAAAACCAAAGAGAAAACTAATATAAATTAACTAATCTAACTAATCTAATTAAAACTAAACTAACTAAAACTAAATAAAACAAACTAAACTAACTAACAATAAATAAAATTAACTAATCTAACTAATCTAATTAAAACTAACTATTAAAAAAACTAACTAATCTACTATTTCTATATATACAAACTACTAACTGAAATATAACTTATTTACAAAATATACAATATCTACAAAATACAGATTCAAATAAAACCTGGAAAACTCATTTGCTTTCTGCCCAAAGACAGAGAAAGATATTTTTGTTGATTTTTTGATTTTATGAACAAGAAATAAAACTTACTGAAATTAAACAATCTAATATACTAACTACACATATATCTCACTAAAAAACTAACAAATATACTGAACAAATATACAACAAACAGACCTGGAAACGCTCCAGATTTGTCTTGTGTATGATGATTGTACCAACAGATCGGAGGAAGGAAACTCACACCGAATAATCCAAAATCTTCTCGTAAACGATAGTTGTGATGCTCTTTAAGTTTGTTTACAGGACAAACAAGACATAAAAAATCATAACAATTATATGATTTATAAATCTCTGCAATTAGGTAAACCTGTTATGCAAAAACTTATACTTAAAAATTCAATTGATGAAGAAGAGAAATCTATCATTCATAAACTCAATCAAGCAATTGCTATGTTTTTAAATAATGGATGAAATCACATATGGATCATATTAATTAATTCATATCATTTGCAAAAGACTAATATAGCTAAAGTAGTCATTAATCAAATGCAAACTCATAACATAAACATGAAACAAAAGATTGATATTATGAAAGCTAAAGCTGTAGCAGAACATCAATTTATGTCTCAGTCTGTCTTAGATATCCATTATCCTGGTTCTCCCACAAGTGAGGATGATCCTTATTACAAAAAATAATAAGTATTTAAAGGTTTTCCACAGGATAAAACCTCCCCGTGGAAGTTATAAAACTATTTACATGAAATCTGGGAAATATCCCAAAGTTGTCTAAACTAAAAAACTAAAATAAAACTAAAACAGCCAAATATCCTCTTGAACTGTCCATCAAATATTATGCAATTCGAATTTACCTGAAACAGGCCAGAAATAGATAAGTTCGAGAGATATTTTATTAATAAAACAATAAAAATCTAATTCTATAGACTAGCTACATAATCATGCGATTCTGTAGCTAGTCTAAATAAGATACAGAATTAGCATTGAAATTAATTCAAATCTTTTCAAAGAATTAAATTTAATCATCATCCAAGAAATATTTGAAAACGAATCATTCAGTTTGAAATAATTGATCCAACAGGATCCACATCATTCAATCGAATACAAAGATAGAAATACTCTGTTTAGATTATTATCATAAGTCAGGTAAATGAAATCATATGAAACATCACCGTAATCGTTCCTCAACAAATTGAATCCATCAGTTATGAAATCATTTTAATATTCAATTGAAAACGAAACAAATTGCAAACACTTCGTTACAATTGTCTTATCAACAGGGGAAATAATCGAATCGAACAAGATTATTTTCAAATCACGATAACTGTATAGCAAGCGATTTAGGCTGTGAACGAATTCAAACCATAACTGACATATAACCAAAATCGTAACAGTATCAATCAAACAGAGTTTGTTATAGATTTCGATTGTTGATCCTTGCAGAGTGAGCAAACAAGATCGATTAATTTTGATGACAATCGTTTCAATCAAACGAATCATAACAGGGTTTGACCAATTCATTTCACAAATCTAAAATACAGAGCATCAATTATAATCTGAACTCGACTCATAGGAAAAACTTGCCAAATTAGAATAAGAGAGAATCGATTGGCTAAGGTTTTCACATAGTTGTTATGATTCAGATTCATTTCCCGATTCGGGAAAAAATGTTATCTGAGCGTATTGTTTTCATCAAAGAAACAAACTCATTATCCTTAACCTGGAAACAATCAAATATAGAACATCACATGACAGAGCATCGTAACAAGTATCCTCCCGAAGACATTTACCAATCATAGCATACCAATGATAACGAAATCAAATCCGAGCAAAATCGTTTTCTAAATTAAGCATAAAAACTTCCTATTGGGAGTGGGCACAAAATGAATTGAATTGAAAACACACCATTACTTTCGTTATTTCACTCAGAGAAACTTAGAAAATTAAATCCAAACGAATAACCATTCCAATCCAAATAAAAATCTATGAGAAAATCATATATCGAAATTCCTTTTATTTTTATCAAAACGAAGCCATGCACAGGATGATCACTGAATGATAGAGGCATTTGGATGAATGATCAAACTATTTAAAATATGAATTCAAATCATTATATCAAACTAGATTATTTACAAAACAAAACAATGTCAAAACCATACCTGTGTAGTGACGAGGCTGCTTGATTATGCGAGCTTGGAATTTACAACAACCGTGGCGGATTCCACGTTTTTGAACAGGATGGAGCCGGTTGTATTTTTTTTTTTATTTGTCGCTTGGAGCTCGGCTTTTTGACTGGTTAGGACTACAATCTGGTCTTCCAATGATTGAATGTTCGATTGGAGTATAGGAACATCAATAAAATATCGTTCTAACCATGAATTGCATTGGGCACAAGGTGACTTTGTGGGTTTAGAGGGTTTGGACAAATGACCGAGGGTTTCACAAGGAAATTTAATACCTGGGTAGTTAGGGTTGTCGTTTAGGCAGGGGGGTAGGTTTGATACAAAATCATAAGGGGGTTCGGGACATAAACCCTATGAGTAGGGGTACTCGCTGGCTAGAAAATGCTCAATATCCGAATCGGAATCCTCACTCAGAACTATAGGGTTGGACTCGGTAGAGGGTTTTGGCTTGTTTCCGGCCATTCTCGAAATGAGCCGGGCATTCCTTTTCCCTTTGGCATTTGCAACAATGTTTTCCTTGGGATTTTTTCTCATAGTCTTTGTAATGGCCTCTGCACTCTTAGTTACAGGGTCGGGTAAGTCGATAGGAGGGTTGGCCGAGGGTTTAGGCAGTAGAAGATGCAAGGGTACAGGCGGTTCGGGCTTGGTTTCAATTACCACAGGTTTATCAAGCTGTACAGGGTCAGTGTCTTCAAAGACATTACGGGCGATGAAAGACTTCCAACTATCACCATGCAAATTTAAATGATAAACAACGATGAGATTAATAAGCCCATGGTGAGACAGGCTGTTGTCAGCCTTGTGCCTCTTATACTTTTTCGACATTTTATACAGGCTCCGATGAAAGTAGAACGGCATGTTTAGAGGATACCCTATAAAAATCATAAGAAGACGCAGGTGGTAGAGGAAAACAAGCTCGTATCGACCTTCATAGGTCACAAACTGCTTGACTAGCATTAATAAATCGTGCCATCATTGTTTGAGCATAGTTACAGGCATACCTCTATCACAGGGGGTGATTTTGCGTGATTGAAACAACAATGTCCATGGTACTTCCTCGACCTTGCAATTCTTAAACAAATGTTGTCCCGAAGTAGGTAGCCCCGTAGCTGAGCTGATAAAGTGTTCATCAATTTCTAACTGTATGTCGCCTACCTTGGCTCGACAGCCATCGAAGGTCATGGAAAACTGTCGTGCTACACAAAGGTTAAAACCCTCGAATCGTTTCACGAAGGTCTTCCAAATCTTGGCGGGCATTGTCAAACATTAATAGGGCTTGATTTCCATTGGGCTCAACTCGCATGGTGGGTGCCATGGAGATGAATGCATGGTAAGGGAAGGGTTTGAATTCACCAACACACAGAGGAACAGAGCTACCTGAGCTAACAGGAATGAATGAGCAAAAGGGGGAGGCATAAATGCAATCATACGAAGGTGGTGGATTCTGCCATGCATAATATTTATTATCCAAGTACAACCACCGATTTACATAGCTGTTCAATTCATAATAGTAGTTCAACCATCGAATCATGCGTCCAACTAATGAAATCAAATGTGTATACCAATACGCGCCAACACTATGCCATAGTGTTTAAACACCCAACATATAAATCAACACCAAAATCAACTATGCGCCAATGAATTAATTCATATAAACAAAAGTTTAACCAAGGTGCCAAAATGATATTCATATAGTCGACAAGCCAAGAGTTATGAAAAGATTATCATAAGGATTATATCATATATATATAAAAACTTAATCATAACCCTTATGCATTTTCATAGAATCAATGATCAGGCAAGTCATATAAAGTTCAAATCCGAATGATAAATACCTTACAAACTTAATAGAACCAAGTCATATAATCAATCGAAGTATGAGAACCGATCAAAGGATCTTGCCAGTCATATAGTGATCAATAAAAGGTAAGCGCAATAGGCATAATCACAAAAGAAATATTCACAGTTCAGATAATGATCGAAATGTGACTTCGAAAGGAGAAGTTTTCACGCTTACAGTCGTGAAAACTTAACGAAGACAAAAGTGCAAATGTCGTGAAAAATGAAAATGTCGTTTATCTGAAAATTGCGACAAAATCTTGATGTTTGCAAGACATAGGTGTAGGTAGCTTATAGGATAATAGAAAAAGTGAATTGGCTGCCAACACATGGACAATGATTTTGCAGGCAGCCTAGATGACAGGAAAAGCACATCTGGACATGTTATTCAACTGGGCACGAACCTAATCTCAAGGGCATCAAAGAAGCAGCCAATTGTTTCAATATCTTCTGCAGAGGTAGAGTATGTCACTGCTACCTTACCTTCTTGTCAAGCTGTGTGGCTGAGAAGAATATTGAAAGATATGTCACATACAGAAAAGGATCCAACTCCTATTTTCTATGAAAATACTTCAACAATTGCTCTATCCAAAAATCATGTGTTTCACAAGAAAAGAAAACACATTGACACTTGTTTTCATTTCATACGCGAGCTACTCAATAATGGTGATATTGCACTACAATTCTTTGGTTCTTGAGATTAGCTTGCTGATATCTTTACAAAGCCACTAGGAAAATCTATTTTTGATTTTCAGAGATAACACTTAGGCATAATCAGTGCTTATGTTTGTAACTGTTGAGTTTAAGAGGGATTGTTAAATATAATGTAACCTCAACATGCTGACTGTACACTGCCAGCTGTCCTGGCCAGCTGTACTTTCTATTCTTGATTTGCTTGAGCCTATTTAGCTCAGCTATTTCCTTTTGCATAGTATCTTCTTCATTAACTCTTCTCATTGTACTCTTCTTCATATATTCTAATATATTTTTTTATGTTCTATTCTTTCTCTCTACCTTTCTTGCTTCACAATTTATCACATGATGCCATTCTTTAAGAAATAAATGTCTCCAAAAATGTGATGATCGCACGTGAAGGTTTGTGCATGATGTATAAGTAAGACCGATTATTAAGAATCATTATTAATGTAAAAAATATTTACTCAAAAGAAAATTAACTATATATCCCTTATAGGGATCACTATTAACATAACATATTTGACAAAAATAAAAGATACATGTCGAACAAACTTGTCATGTTCAAACCGGTACAACAGTTACCCTTCGAGATTAATAAGAAAGATTTACATTGCAACTTGTTGTTCCAAATCTAGTTTAACATCATATGACAATGACAACGTAGCCATGCTAAGATGGAAGAGTAGATTTTGAGCAAGTTTTGATGTGATCTATATAGTTTACCATGTCTTTTTTAAAGTGGTTTTTATTGCATTGGAGGTTATCCTAGGGCAACCAATATAACATTTGAGAGTTATAGAATCAACAACCTATGACTGTACACTGTCAATTATTCTGGACAGTTGTACAAGTGGTTAGGATTTGCTTGAGCACTCTGCATTTTCCTATTCTAGATTTGTCTCCTCTGTATTGTTTGTTTCGTTTATAGTTTTGTCATGGTATCAGAGCACGGGAGGTAAGACTCTTCAGGGAGCCTGGAGAGTGGTCCGCTAATGGAGCGTTGGAGATATCATTCTCCTAAAGGAGTGTTGGAGACATCAGTCTACTAAAGGAGTGTTGAGCCATTCGCTCAAGGAGCCCTGGAGACATCACAACACGAGGAAGCAGATTTGCAGAAAAATATTCAAGACGAAGAGGTTTAAGAATTTGAGGAATTCTTATTTAGGAGGAAGATGCAGAAGTAGCAGAGGAGAAACTACAACAACTATTAGATAAACCACGGGAATAGATCTTGGCCTTAAGATCAAGCCTAGATAGGATGAGCAGTTGTCAGATCAAGCAAAGAATAAATCATGACCTTCATATCTCATTGAAGGTAGATCGATGAAGGAGAGTAATTGCGGAAATCACAAGGGTTGCAGAGGACTCAAATCTCTCAAAGTTCTGTAGTGACTCTGGACCGTTGGATCTAGTAGACACATGGATCATCAGATCCCACACTCTGCGAGATCACTAATTTGACAGTATTGTGCATTGAAAAGGCCTAAAGCCCTGAAGTCCCAGAGAGGATCGAAACCGTTGATTTCACTAGACACATGGCACTAGATCTGAAGGTCCAGAGTACCAGCTAAGGTGTGTTGAGTCAAGAAATCCTGAAATCCTAAAGCTCCGAAGAATCGAAGTCAACCTAGGTCATTCATGACATTGTACACGTGGAAGCCATCCGACATTTTGACGATCTAACACTCTGTAAGATTTGCGAAGCAGTGATGGAAAGAGCCGTGAATGCCGAAGTGGATCCCAAACACTCTTTCAAGAAGACATTTGAACAGTTGGACCAATCTTACTTCACTCTGGAGATTCAACACTTTGGAGAATTTGTGTTGTCGAGTAGATAGGGAGAAAACTCTTGAAGTCCCAAAAAGCATCACGGCCATCGAATGACCGAGCATTGTGGGTTGTTGATCTTTGTTTCCATATCGACATTTTAGTGTGGGATGATACAAAGGGTCATGCTATGTGGAGGACCAAAAGAAATTTTCGAAGCCTCAAGAGAAGAAATCTGAACCATCCATTCCTCGGAGCTTGAGGATAGTGGATTTAATACTTGGGTATATTCGTCGATTCGATGATTCAGGCGTTTTGTGAAAAGGTGTTGCAGAAAATTCGTCGAAGCTTGAAGTGTGAAGGAGGTGCAAAGTTGTTGATCTGGTGGAGGAATATGAGTCATTGGATCTTCCCCTTTTCATCGATTGACACTTTGCAAGTGTTGTGTGTGTTGGTGCGAATAACAAAAATCGTCGAAGCCCGAAACAATGAAATTTGAGTTATGGGTCTTGGTGCTTGTTGAAGAGCATTGATCTTTCTTTCTATTGCTTGGAAGTTTGTGAATTGTGCATTCAAAGATAATAAGGGTAGAAAGTCCCGAAACACCCGAAGCCAAAAGCCTCGAAGAACCTAGTTCTCTGCCCTTGGTCATATGAAGGTTTAATCTTAAAAAAAAAAAATCGTTAGAAAGGAAGCCCTGGAGCCCTTGGTTTTCTCCATTAAAGGGTTACAGTCGATAAAGAATGAATCTCGGAGCTCTCAATCTACATGTTCTTGTTCTCGGATAATCAAATCCAGGAAGATCGATACGAGGAAACAAAAAATTTCTTGTAGCTCAAGCTTGACACTTCTCTAGTGTGTTTTACACGTTGAACACAGGACAAGGACCTGTATGCTTGCATCAAGAAATATCAAAGGATTTTTTTTATCCCTCAGAAAAATCATTTCCCTGATTTTTTTACAAAAATGGCCACCTCTAACAATTGAGGAACAACACAAGGGTCGATTCTTTGTGGGAAGAACTATGAATTTTTGTGTCTGAGAATGAGATCCTTCTTACAAAAACATGATTGTACATACAATATTTGGACATCTGGCCTTTCAAAGTCTAATCCTCCTGCATAATCACAACATTGTCAAAGGTCTACATATCTTCAAAGTGGAAAATCCCCCATGTGAGTCTTGCATTGTTGGAAAACACAAGAGAAAAAAATTCCCACAGTCCTCCACTCAAGCCAAACAACAGTTAGAGTTGGTTCACACTGACCTATGTGGACCAATGCAAATAAAGTCAGTAGGTGGTAGATTTTATTTTCTCACATTTATTGATCACTTTAGCAGGAAAATATGGATCTATTTCCTCACACACAAGTTTGAAAGATTTTCAAATTTCAACGAATTCAAGGTTGAAGCTAAAAGATAGAGTGGGAAATATGTGAAGGTTCTCGATGGAGGAGAAGAATAATCTTCAACAAAATTTGCAAATTTCTACAAATCACAAGGCATAATCATGTAAACCATAGTCAGGTATACTCCACAGTAAAATGGAGTGGCGGAGAGGAAAATATAGACTATAATGAACATGGAAAGGATCCTTTTCAAAGATAAATGTTTGTCAATTATATTTTGGGCTGAGGCTATGGCATGTTGAGTTTATCTTTCGAATAGATCTCCAACAACTAGTGTCAACATGAAGGTCCCTCAAGAAGTATGGAGTGGGACAAAACTAAATGTTTCTCATATTAGGACTTTTGGATGCATTGCATTCCCTCACATACCTTCTCAATTGAGTATGAAACGTGATGATCGAAGTGAGAGATGCATTTTTGTCTACAGTGAGACATCCAAAGCCTACAGACTCTATAATATGATTTCAAAGAAACTCATTCTCAACAAAGATGTCAAATTTCTTGAAAATCAGTTCTCGAGTGAGTGTGAAAATTTCCTTAAGGAAAGTCAAAATCCGTTTCTACCACTTCCTCAACACCCAAATATTTTAGGACAACAAACACATTAGTGAGTCCTTCCAAGATTACAGGTACAAGGAAAACCTAAAATTTATTAGTACAACTCTTCTTCAAGCATAAATTCATCCTTTGAACTTCAAAATCGAATAACTCGAATCTTGAGAGAAATCCATCAACAGTTGGATGATATTGATCAACACAATCATTTTGCATTAATGTCATGTAAACCTACATCTTTTAAAGAGGCAATCAAAGAGCCACATTGGGTTCAAGCCAAAGTGTATCAGTTGAAGAAAGCCTTGTATGGCTTAAAGCAAGATCTAAGAGGTTGGTACAACATAATTGATACTTACCTCATCAAGTGTGGTTTCAGCATAAGAGAAAATGATCCAACTCTATACACCAAAAAACATCAACAACTTAAAATTTTGATTGTCTATCTTTATGTTGATGACATGATATATACTGGAAATCTTGAGTTAACCAATTTTAAAAATGTCATGCAATTTGAATTTGAGATGACAGATCTTGACATAATGAAATATTTTTTGGGGATTGAGGTTGACCAATCAACCAAAGGGATTTTTGTCTGTTAGGAAAATTATGTAGCAGACATCATAAAGAAATTATGCATGGAACAATGAAATCCAACATAAAACCCTATACCCCTACGCACAAAATTGATCAGGAAAGATGAAGGCCCTACAATGGATACTACTTTGTACAAAATTTTAGTAGGGTGTTTGTTGGATCTTACAACAACTAGGCTATATATTATGTATGCAACTGGCTTTGTTTGCAGGTTCATGGAATCTTCGAAAGATTCTCACTCGAAGATGGAAAAAAGGATTTTGAGATAT
>ML862256.1:8631-23646 GCA_009831015.1 Picea engelmannii
AGCATCCACTAGAAGGAAGCACCAACTCCCTGGTTTCTCTAGCACCAACTAGAAGGAAGCACCAACTCCCTGGTTTCTCTAGCACCAACTAGAAGGAAGCATCAACTCCCTGGTTTTTCTAGCACCAACTAGAAGGAAGCATCGACTCCCTGTGTTCAAGCACCCACTTGAACCTTTGAGGACACTAGTCCTCCATAGCTCCTCCTAACCACCCTGAAATATAAATCTTTGTTAGTGAAACTTATTATAGTGATATGATGTTCAACAATGGCTTACCAGACTCATCACTGTTCTGATACATTTCGTTGCTCTGTCTGCCTCATTGCCTTTCTTCACATATCACTTGCGCTGTCTGTTCCTCTGCATTTTTTGCTCTGTGCGCCATGTCCAATCACTGCAAAATTCTTCTTCTATGCTATTCAGCTGCTGCACTCTCCTCCTTCTTCACACATGAATCACCTTCATCAACAACAACCACAACAAACTCCAACAGCAACAACTACCCTTCTCTTCTCTGTACCATGTATATATAGCTTCTATGCATCTTGTGCATGCAATATTCACCATTCCTCTGCATGCTCATACCGCGCCAGTCTCCTCCACCTCTCGAGTGCTCTATGTGATCATCATCATAACTCTTCAGCTTCTCTGGCTATTTTCCCACCCGTTCAACATCACTGGATGTTATGTTGAGATTCCTCAGCCTCTCTGGCAGTTGAGACTCTTTGTCTTCTCTATGACAGTCGAGCTCACCTTCTCTGTTTTAGTTACAGGCTTCCACACTCATCCATCTGTCAATCCCTTCTAAGAATAGTCTTCCTTCACTTGGATGAAGCTTGGAGACTCTTCATCTGCTCTGGCAATCACACAGGGGTCTCTTCGAATTCTCTAGTAGACGCCATCAATGGTTTCTGGTAGTTTCACTGTGTCATGCATCAGTAGCCCTCTGATCAACACTTGATCTGACGGTTCAGATTACATCGCGATTTCACATATCGCGATATCGAGATTCCTGATGTCAATAATCTTTGACAAGTCCAACTCTCGATCCCTGAAACTCCGACAAGGTGTACATCTGCTGACGTCACATGTGTTAAATAACTGCCACATGTCACCCTGATTCGTGACTTACATGTGCTTGGCATGTTGAATCAGTCTGACACTCGCCATTACCTGGTTATGCCATGTGTTCCTAGCTGACGTGGTTTGCTGACGTGAGTCGGATCGACGGTTCAGATGTGATCTTGATTTTGACGGCTCAGATTATGCCAGGATTTTGCATATCGAGAAATCGAGATTCATGTTGCATTGTTTCTTTGACATTTCCAACACGCGATCCTCGAAACTCCGATAGGGAGTCAGATCAACGGTCCAGATCACCCCCTGAGATGGACGGTCCTCCTACTTCCAGGATTTGTGAGCCCTCTTCTCCTTGCACTTTTAAAGATCACGCAGGTTTTTCTCGATCCAACGGTGGTCGGACCCTGTGCTCAAATCCGACGCCTCTAACTTCAATTAGCCATCCGACTAAGCTCGTGGTCCACGTGACCTCCCCCTATATGACCGCAGCCAAACCTCCTCATCGGGGTTTTGGACTTTCCAATGTCGAAACATGTATGTCCTCAAGATTCGCGATCCCTCGAATCCCGATGCGCTCTTTACGCAATAGCTCTCCTGGCTAGGCTCTTGGCCCATATGACCGTTATCCCCATGACCGTAGTCTTACCACTCATCGGGGTTTCGAGCTTTTCAATGCTGCAATGCATTGGCTCACAGGATTCCCGATATGTGAAACCCCAATGAGTCAACCCTCCTTTCGGGATTGCACCTTGGCTTTTCACGATGGTAAACCTTGTGCAGCTCTTGTCCGATCTGACGGCTGACAGGATTTCTGAATGAGATCCAACGGCTCTCGATCTCTCCCTTCTGTAGGCTTCTCCTAAGTTGCTCCTAGATGTAGAAACCAACGGTCCAGATCTTCTTCTTCAGCCGAACTGACGGCGGCTATCCTCCCTCCTGATCTTTGCACACTTTCCTCCCAACCTTGGGAGAATTACAAGTTCTCAAAGGCCTCGACCTTTGTCTTCCTTCTCCTCTGTGAACTCTTGTATCTTGAGCTTTGTTGTGCACGTTCTCCTCGACGCTGTTGCTCCTGAGATTTAACTTCCGAATCCCCAAGGGATTCTTGGACTTCTTCACCTCTGTAGAGTCTTCACATGCACACTCAGTGCTGTCTCTCATGAGCTTCTCACATTCTCAGACCCCTAAGGGATTTTATCTTTCTTCCTTTCTCTTGCAGATGGAGAAATATGGATGCCCTTAATTTTATCCTTCTACCTGTTAAACGCACTGCATTCGACTCTGCGCTAATTCCTCCTGAGCTTACGTTGTTCCTGTTTTTCCATCGATGCACACTCTGATCATGCCATCTTCACTGTTGTACTTGCCATCAATGACAAGCATACACTACCTGTTAAACAGTTGCCAACAGTAACTTCCTCTTATTTCTCTGACAATATCCTCTCTCTGAATACAATATTCAAAATGATACATAGCCGCAATACATTTTCCTCATAAAAGAGGGTTTCCTTCTAGGAAAAAAACCCTAACATAACTTCTACCATTATATCTACGGCCTTATAATGAACGATCCATATTTACTATGAAATTACAATATACATTTACAAGGCAATTTTTCCTTTGGGGGCCCTCTTTCCCCTAGACTCATCAGGAAGGAGAAGCCCCCCCTGCACTCCCCCATCTGGAGGAGTGTACATTATTCTAGGGTGTAAATTATTCATGGTGTGTAAACATGGTTGAAAAAAAAGGCCTTTGAATCAGGAAGATAATTAGGCTCCACAACCAACAAATACATGACTAGCATCATGAAGAAATTGGGATTAGTCTGAAAGAAAATAATGATATTCATTGAGAAACATTTGTATAATCTTGGCACTCTCTTGAAGGAAGCTAAATGGAAACATAACTAAAACATATCCAGTGCATGATTGAAGCAACATGGTTATAAGAGGAGTATAGTTTAAAATGTCATGGAAAAACTAAAATATGTCTTAAGTATCTATGATATCACTACATCATAAGATAATATGACCAATTTAATTTTGTTTCTAAGAAGGTGGAAGTTGAATTTGGTTACTAAAAAATAAAATGACTATGATAGAAGCATTAATTTGACATATGTTGAGAAAGGGGGAGAGATAAATAGTAAAACAAAGTCCAAAACAAATGGCACAAAAAAAGGGGAAAAATCACCTCAGGGGGAGCATCATCTCAGGGGGAGAAGAGAAATATTCCATTTTTCATTGTTGTCAAATAGGGAGAGATAAAGAGTAAAACAAAGTCAACTCAAAGAACTCAAAATATAGAATACATTCACAAGGGGAGTAAGATTGTTTTACTAGGTTTCCATCCATAACAAAGGGGGAGATAATTGACAATTTGGTTGTAATTGATGTCAACCTTGATAGATAGGTGAAGTATCACTGATTGATTGGTTTGTGAAGCATTGTAAATAATGGACATAATGTTATGAAGATGACTTGAATGTCAATCATTGTCAATATTGGACATAATGTTATGAAGTTGACTTGAATATAAATAGAAAGATAAAATTGACTAATATATTGTATAAGTTTGATGCACGCGTCCTATATTGTATGAGGTTGATGAGATCACCCTAATGTAAATATGGTTTATGGTGGATTGTTGGAAATATGGTTTATGATGGATTGTGTCATTAACATCCATGCAAAAAGAAACTGTGAAGAAATTGTCTAGATAAAAAGGGTAAATGGAGAATCCAATATGGATGCATACAAATCACAAACAAGAATGTTGTAAATGGTGTTATAGTGTTGGTATTGATGTCAAATAAGATTATTATGGGCATAAATATAGTCACAGAATCAAGAAGTATGGTATAAACATCTCAGAAAGAAGTTGAAGTTGAAAAAGTTGAAAAAGTCGAAGGTCGAAGTCAAAGAAATTGGGGTTTGAAATCAAGGAGGTTGAATATGTTTAAGGTCGAAGTCGGATAAGTAGAAGAATTTGAAATCAAAGAAGTCGAAGATTGAAGATGAAGTCGAATTCGAAACCGAATCAATTCGGGATGACCAAAGTCAAATTACACAAGTCGAGTCGGCCCGAGTAGAAGTGAAGTAAATTACCCCGAATGTTGAAGTCGAAAGAAAATTGAGTCGGCCAAAGAAATTCGAGACAACCTAAGTCAAATATCTAAAGTCAGTTTTCTTCTTAGTCAATTCGGTCCAAGAATGAAGTAACCTAAAGGTTGAAGTCGAAGAAACATTAAATTTGGAAATAAAGTTAGGTTGAGGCTAAATCAAGTTCAGTGGATGAGAATTGAAATACTCAAGTTGAAATTTCTCCTAGTTGATTCAACCAAAAAGATTTTTGTCGGTCAAATGAGGAAGAAAATACAAAAAAGGGTGAAGAACAAGTCTAATATGTAATGAACAACAGCTAGGAGGGAACTGATTTTAATATCCACCATCAAGTAAAATGTTTACAAGTTGAGTTTAAATAGTCACCATCAAAGGAGATATGTGGAGGTTGATTTACACATTCATGAAAAGGTAAAATACACTGAAGTCGATCTGGCATTCGACGACGAAAGGAAAATATGGGCAAGTTTCTTTCAAAGAACCACCTGTACCATCCACCTTGGACATGTTATGGGGAAAATTCTCATAGATTTGATAATTGGGAATGTTCTACAAAAAACCCTTATTGTAGAATTGTAAAATTTGTTTCCAGCACTCCATAATATTCGTACGAAATCAATGTCTAATTTTTTGTACGAAAATCAATTAATGAAATCACCATTTGTGTTAATTAAATGAAGGGGTGCAATGTTTCATTACTAAAATACAAAATGGTTTAGTCTTATACCGTATGGAAATTATATAATAAGACAAACAAGGTGAAAGTAAAGTGTTTTTGTGGGTTTCATTTGAAGATCAAATGGAAGAGAAGAGTCCAATGAAGTAAAAAGAAGATATTTATGTAATGAGGGTGGAAGGGTGGAGCAAGGAAGGACTAATTTCCTTTACTAATTAAAGTTTGAAGATAGGAAGTTGGTGCTTCCTAGTGTTGGTTCCCTAAACAAGGGATTTGGTACTTCCTAGGGATGGTTCCCTAAACAAAGGAGTTGGTGCTTCTTAGGGTTGGTGCCCCAAAACAAGGGATTTGGTGCTTCCTAGGGTTGGTGCCCTAAAAAAAGGGAGTTTTTTCTTCCTAGGGTTGAATCCCTGAACAAGGATATTGGTGTCTGCCAATAATTATTGTAACTTGTATTATTGTATTGATTTATTTTCAAGTTTACCATTGTTGATCAATTGTTGTTAATAATTTAAAATTATTAAAAGTTTAAATAATTAACCAATATTGATTCACCCCCCACCTACGTATTGACCAAGTTTCCAACAAGTATTACAACCTAAATCCATGGGTAAGGTGGTGATTATCCCATGGGGTTGGAACATATGTCCATCAAATTATTTCAACAATGTGGTAGATGTTTCAATATTAGGAGAGCCAAGGTCCTTCAAACAATACGTAAACATGATGTAAGTCAAGGCTCCTTCAACAACCATGGTTTGAAAGATTTTTTTACCCATCTATTTCACTATGATATACAAGGAGACCTGATGTGAGAGCCTCTCATGAACTCGAGTAGAATAAAGGTTATCAGACTAGACTCCTAGGGATCAACCACATTAATAGAAGAAAACAAGGCTTTCCACTGTGTTGGGAAGGTTTGGAGGACTTTGAGTGTGGACATGGCACAAGGTGTGTTGGGCTCATGATTTGGTTGTTTTATGATGATGATTGAATCCTTTTTGTACCAATATTATATGTGTTATTAATCATTTTGAAGAAGTTTTCGAAGGATTTTGTATCAATTCATCATGGCTTTATAACAGGTATGTATAATTGATGTTTTGCAATGGTTTTGAGTTAGATTAAGTTCGATTTAATGTTTATAAGCATCTAATACATGATCTATGTGTAACAGAGAGAATTCACAGTCCCAGTCTCCATTCGGTACTCCATCTGACACTCCATCTGATACGTGATCCAACACTCCATCCAACATGCGATCCAACACTCGGAGCACAAAGGAGTTGGCGGTTGTTGCATTGGCGGCCTGTGATGGAAGAATCAACGACCTGGGTTTTGTACTCCATCGTGGCCTCTAGCTACTGATCTCTTGACATCTCAGATTAAGTATCTATGCTAATCACTAAGTGGCTCATTGAGTTTCTAGACGCCAACGTCGTTAGCAACTCATTTAATGAATTTGCTATTTTTAGAGGAGGTCAACCCTTCCAGTGGTCAACCTCTCGATCTGTAATTCACTTATAAATACCGCCAGTAGTGGAAAGACCAAAACAAGATTTGTTAAGAAGAGTTTCATTGTGTAATTCAGACATTTTCTGCAATTTTTGTTCCAGATTTCATTTTTTCTCATTAATGACATAATTTCATTGAGTTACGACAACGTTTTGTTGTTGGAGAGTAGCCATGATCTTCTCGGGGGCCCCACCAGTGGTATGGGTGACTGTACATTAGTAGATATCATGTGTTTATATTATTTCTTAGTTAGAATTTATACTTGTTTCTGTGTTGTATGTATTTTTCAGTTTCAATTACTGTATATGTCAATTATAATTTGATTATCTAATTTGTCTTTCTTTAATTGCAAATTGCTTGTAGGAGTTGGTTAATTATTATGTTATGTCTCTTCTTTATTCACTATGAATCATCCCGCATGATACTAATTTAGATAGTGTATCGAAGTCTTAATTAATTACTCTAGTTTTTGAAACTAAAACAGAGCATTAACTTAGACGAGGTATTAGCATAAACCTATTTTTAATTTAAGGTTGTTTGCAAGCTGTGATGGATTAATCATTTTAAGTTTTGATAGATGTAATCGAGATAAATTCATAGATCTATTTTGTTTATTAATTTTGTCATAGTATGATAGGATAGAAGTAGATTTGAGATTATGATTTTTAAAAGCATTTTAGTTAATTTTGAAATATGGTTCTTAATGATAGATTAGTTCATTTTTATGAAATCCTAATTATGGATTTGAGTTGTAATTTCTAATTAGCATTAGTCAATATTTATAGATTTTCACATAGTGTTTTTATTGTCATTCTAAATATGAATTTGAATTAATATTTTTAATTAAGAATTAAATTATGAGTTTATGAGTTTATAGCTTCGCTTAAATTAGTGATTTTGAACAAAGTATTTCCTAGTATTAGTGTGATAGAGTGAATGATTGATGTTTACTTGAATTTTCATTAGTAGTTTGATGCCATCGGGATGTGAGTTCTTGCTTTTATTGTTTTAGTTGGGTAGATGAGTTTTGATTCTTCCAAGATGGAAATAGTTGTGAGTTCTTCTTAAGAATAGAGTTTTGAAATATGATTTTTAATTATAGGACTAGTTCAGTTTAGATCATAAAATCTCAGTTAAATAGATAGCTTACTTGTTGTTGCTTACTCAAAAAATTGAATAGATTAACTAGCTTTAAAATAGATTGCCATTTTCTTATTTAGAAATAGTCCATCAATTCCTTGTTTGAAGTTGCTTAGGGTAAGTTGTTCATAATTCTAGAATTGTTTAAAGCTCTTCATTATTTGAGTTTATTGGAATTAGATTAGATTATATTAGGCTAGGCTAGGCTATATTAGACCTCTAGACCTTCACATACAGTGCTGGCACCTTGAAGCTTATGATCCTCGGGTTGACAATTTAATGTCGAATTAGATTGCATATATTTTACTCGACATTTTTGGTGTTGTTGTCGGGGAGGTGCTAAAAGGGATAGATCTTAGGTAGGTAGGTTTTCTTTAATCACACAACAAGGGGGAGGAGAAACTTTAAGATGAGAGGTAAGAACCTGCACTTCCATTTTAATGGGTTTCTCCAAAGCCTTGGTGTTCCCTTTCCGCAAGAGTGTTTACTTATTTTTCTGCAAGTTTGCTTACTTTTCTTAGTTTGTTTACTTTTCTCAGTTTGTTTACTTTCCTGCATTTTACTTTCCCACAAGTGTTCTTTCTTCCCTGCACAGTGTGCTTACTTTCCCACAAGCGTGATTTCTTTCCTACACAATGTGTTTACTTTCCTACAATTTAGTTTTCCTGTCAGTGTGCTTATTTTATTGCAACATTTTTTTCTTTTATTTTCTTTTATGCAAGTTTTATTTATTTCATGCAAGTGTGCTTCCATTTCACAAAGTGTGTTTATTTTTCCCTCCAATGTGTTTACTTTCATACACGTATGAGTTTGATTTCATTCTTGCAATCATATTTTATTTTATGCTTTGATTTCTTTCCTATAAGTGTGATTTATTTTATGCAAGCTTGGTGTGTTTGGTTTGCGCAAATATTCTTTAAATATTTCTGTCACCTTTTAAGTAGTTGTGATTAAAAAATCTTAAAAAAAATCTATAATAATAATAATAAAAACTTTTGGGTGTTTTAAGAACCCTAGACACTAATCCTTGTGTGAGACAGGATCCATCAACCAACATAATGAACTTAGAATAAACCATTATCTTGAGGGAAATTTCAATATCCCGATGAGTTAGCCTCTTACACCCTCAAATACTAATCCACCATCTTTTAAGATTTTAATATAAATATTTCTTTTTGGAAAGAAGATGGGGAGACAACTCTGAAAATTTTATTTAAGACCGGGATGGTATTTATGTTAGAGGATGACTCTCCTTTATGTATTGCTTAGAGGAACTTTCTCAAATCAGGTACTGACCTGTGGTATGAATAGGTAAACCCATAGGAGTATTGAATAGGCTTGCTGGTAGCGGGGAATTCTACCTAGCGAGGATGATAATATGACAAATAAATAATAAATAAAATTCCTAAATCTTAAACTTGTCCTGATGTACGACATAACTTGTAGACAAAGCTAAAAAGAAGTATGTATGGTTAAGCTAAGGTCAATGAACTCCATAACTCCGTCATTGGGAAATAACTTTAAGACTATATTAAGACTCTCTCGCCTACCTCTTCTTAACTATATGTAGGATGTTCTATCCTATATGTGGGGCCATATTCTAATCATCTCGTCATACTGATGTGTGAAATTTATCTCTACACTTGGAAAGCTGTAAATCATAGGCTATTGGGAGAATTGACCGGTTCCCTATATTATTGATTGTGAGGTGTAACAATACTTAGGAGTGGGGGAGGGGTTTCATGAGATGAAAAATGATAAATACTTCCTATCTATAATCCATGAGAAGAATAAGTAGAATCTTTGTAAAATTTATGTATATTGCTTTCATGATATGGGATATTATATCAACAATTATTTTTTATTGAAGTGATAAATTAGATACCACCAACATCACTGTGTGTTATAAGCCTGTTGTGCATTTTATTTATTTATTTTTATGTTCATATAATGGAATGCTTATTAATTGGTTCTTTGTGACAATTACAGATCAATAACACATTGTTAAACTCACTACAGATCTGTTACACACCTATGAACAGAGGAACAAGGTTAAGTGGCTCTGTATTAGGCTAGGTATTTAGCTTAGTGTGGTTTTGATTTGGATTTTTTTGGATGAGAGTCTATGTATAGGGAGCTAGGCCAGGGTTTCCAAAAGATGAGTTGCAAAGATAAAATGGGGAAAGGTAGGTATACTCAGTAGCATTTAGGATTTATCATTGTGTATAGGGTAGATGCGATGAATTTCAACATGGGAATGAGATCATGAATCCATTCATCATAAGAAGGTGTAACATAACATGAAAGTTTCATCCAAACAAAGAAAATAACTTTGAATTCTTCTTATAATCTTATGAAACAATCATAGGAAAGCATGGAAGTGACAACAAATTGTAGTAGAAGAGAACCAAGTTTTGGAGGCCTTCCTCGATGAGTTTTTTAATGAAAAAGTTATGAATGGAAATATGAAGATGTAATCTACACCCTGGAGTCACTAATATAAGAAAAAACCTACATATAACCCCTTCAAAATTTATTTGAAAACAAACTTTCCAAAAACACAACTATGACAAAAGCGTAGTGAAAGAATAGGGGTCAAAGACAGAGCTATAAATTTTTAACCATAACACATTTTATAAACTAGGGAGAGGTTTTTTTAGATAAGGTTGTTTTTAAGACAAAACTCTCTCAGTTTTGTGAAATTCATTCCCATGTTCTTGGAATATGTGACACAAAAGAATGACTAAAACAGACAATTAAATTAGAGAATTTGATTTTCTGAAATATGACTCGAAGAAAGTTGAATATATCCCAATATATGTTACCTATGTAAATAATGAAGGAGGTTATTATTATTTGGTATGTCCTTAAAAAAAATTTCCTTTTCTTTTCCAAAATTCTTCTTTATTTGGTCAAAAATTTGTTTTTGAAAATTATGACCAAAAACAGGCAATTAAATTGGAGAATTCGATTTTTTGAAATAGGTCTGCAAGAAAGTTGAATATATCAAAATATATGATACTTGTGTAAAAACTGAAGGAGGTTATTGTGATTTGGTATGTCATTAGAAAACAACCTCCTTTGTTTTTCCAAAATTCATCTTTATTTGGTCAAAAACCTATTTTGAAAATGATGACCAAAAACATAGTCAAAAGTGCATCGTGGTCTTGTAGAACACTTTGAGTGACTTTTTCTAATCCATTTTATGATGTAGTAGTGTGTCACCATGTGTCTATAAATATTGATATCCCTATTGGCCTTTTTTAGGAGCATCTCCAGGTGTTCATTGACTTTGCCAAGACAATACTCTCTGTCCTTTTCAAATTCTGCTGCAATAGTGCCTTCAATGTCTGGTTGACATAGTGGAGGAGATCAATCATGAATCATTTGACAATAGAAAGAAATGCCAAATTTTATTTGAAAATACAAACATTTGACCTAGGACCCCAACAATAACCTTGAAATATTACATTTTATCACTGGTGACTACTCGACTCTAACAGACTCCAAACCCTCCAACTCCAACTATCTCTCTGTCTGATCAAAAGGGCCAGTAAAATTGTTGATTCCCCTGCAGCATCATCAGGAAAGAAAAAAAAAATCATGCTGATAATTCTCCATTTCCATCAACACCTGTTGATCCTCAACCTAATAACTTACAAGATGCATTCTAGCAATATTTTCCTTTAGTCCCTATAAATAGAAGAGGATCCAATCGATTCAAAGGAGAATCTTTTTGAAGAAGTACCCGAAGTGCAAGTGGAAAACCTAATATAAAACCTCCAAACACTCTGGATCCTATCCAATTGTCTTCTCATCTTGAAATCCCCCATAAAATACTCAGGGAAGTTTTTGTATAAGAGTTGGAGCCCGATAGAACAGTAAAACCTACACCTATTCCCTCTCATAAGAACTATGTTACTCCTACCTCACAGATACCTACACCAGATCCCAAAATTGATAGACTCTCTACATCCTTCAAGGGATCCAAGCCCTCCCTTGAGATATCTGATCATACTCCAGCCATTGAAAAATTAAAACAAGAAAATGATCAGTTGCTACAACAATTGGAAGAGCGGAAGACTATGGATAGGCATCTCCACCACGACAATGCAGTCTTATAAGCAAAAGTGAATTCCCTCCAACGATTGGTTGATCAAATGACCAATGACAATCGTAGCCTCTGTGAAAAATTGAAACATCGCAAGAGGGCCAAGACAAAGTCTTCAGGGAAAGAATCTTCTAAAGCTAATCTATCCCCTCCTCAACAAGTCTAGTCATATTGGGAAATTCATTTTTGTTCGCACTGGGACTTGCAAATCCTTAGGTGTGGGGGTAATGTTGGGCTCGTGATTTGGTTGTTTTATGATGATGATTGAATCATTTTTCTACTAGTATTATATGTGTTATTAACCATTTTGAATAAGTTTTCGAAGGATTTTGTATCAATTCATCATGGATTTATAACAGGTATGTGTAATTGATGTTTTACAATGGTTTTGAGTTAGTTTCAGTTCAATTTAATGTTTATAAGGATCTAATATGTGATCTATGTGTAACAGGGAGAATTCACAGTCCGAGCCTCCATCAGGTACTCCATCTGACACTCCATCCGGTACGCGATCCGACACTCCATCTAGCACGTGATCCAACACTTGGAGTGTAGAGGAGTTCATGGTTGTTGCATTGGCAACCCATGATGGGAGAATCGACGACTTGGGTTTTTTGCCCCCTCATGGCCTCCAACTACTGATCTCTTGACATCTCACATTAGGAAGTTATGCTAATCACTGAGTGGCTCATTCAGTTTCTAGAAGCCAAAGCTGTTAACAAATCATTTAATGAATTTCCTATTTTTAGAGGAGGTCGTCCCTTCCAGTGGTCGACCTCTCGAGTTGTAGTTCACCTATAAATACCAACAGTTGTGGAAATACCAAAACAAGATTTGTTAAGAAGAGTTTCATTGTTTAATTCAAACATTCTCTTCAACTTTTGTTCCATATTTCTTTTTTTCTCATTAATGACAGAATTGCATTGAGTTAAGACTACATTTTTTTGTTAGAGAGTAGCCACGACATGATGGGGGGGCCACCAACGGTCTAGGTGATTGTACATTAGTAGATATCGTGTGTTTATCTTATTTCTTAGTTAGAATTTATACTTGTTTCTGTGTTGTATGTATTTTTTAGTTTTAATTACTGTATATGTCAATTATAATTTGATTATCTAATTTGTCTTTCTTTAATTGCAGATTGCTTGTAGGAGCTGGTTAATTATCATGTTGTGTCTCTTATTTCTTAGCTATGAATCGTCCTGCAGGATACTAATTTAGATAGTGTATCAAAGTCTTAATTAGTTACTTTGGTTTTGGAAACTAAAACAAAGCATTAATTTAGACAAGGTATTAGTGTAAACAAATTTTTAATTTAAGGTTGTTTGCACACTGTGATGGATTAATCATTTCAAATTTTGATAGTTGTAATCAAGATAAATTCTTAGAACTATTTTGTTTATTAATTTTTTTGTAGTATGATAGGATAGAAGTAGATTTGGGATTATGATTTTTAAAAGCATCTTAGTTAATTTTGAAATATGGTTCTTAATGATAGATTAGTTCATTTTTATGAAATCCCAATTATGGATTTGAGTTGTAATTTCTAATTAGAATTAGTCAAGAGTTATAGATTTTCACATAGTGTTTTTATTGTCATTCTAAATATGAATTTGAATTATTATTTTTAATTAAGAATTAAATTATGAGTTTATGAGTTTATAGCTTCGCTTAAATTAGTGATTTTGAACAAAGTATTTCCTAGTATTAGTGTGATAGAGTGAATGATTGATGTTTACTTGAATTTTCATTAGTAGTTAGATGCCATCGGGATGTGAATTCTTGCTTTTATTGTTTTAGTTAGGTAGATGAGTGTTCATTCTTGCAAGATAGAAATAGTTGTGAGTTCTTCTTAAGAATAGAGTTTTGAAATATGTTTTTTAATTATAGGACCAGTTCAGTTTAGATCATAAAATATTAGTTAAATAGATAACTTACTTGTTGTTGGTTACTTAAAAAATTGAATGGACTAACTAGCTTTAAAATAGATTGTTATTTTCTTATATAGAAATAGTCCATCAATTCCTTGTTTGAAGTTGCTTAGGGTAAGTAGTTCATAATTCTAGAATTGTTTAAAGCTCTTCATTATTTGAGTTTATTGGAATTATATTAGATTAGATTAGGCTAGGCTAGGCTATATTAGAGCTCTAGACCTGCACATAGAGTTCTGGCACCTTGAATCTTACGAGCCCCGGGTTGACAATTTAATGTCAAATTAGATAGCATATATTTTACTCGACAAGGTGCATGGACCAAGTCTTCCAAAATATTTTAGTTGTGGGAATATCATGTATTTGTATTGTGTGTCATGTGTCAAAGAATTCTCTTCGAGGGGTTAAGAGATGTGTCAAAGGATGGCTTCTAAATATGAAGAGGGCCACTAGGTTGGGAAGAAGATGTTAAGTCATGAAAATTAGGAGTAGGATCAAAATTGGCATAGTTCTTGGCTCGTGTTTGTGAATTGATAGTCTAGTCACACACGAAAATAGAAGCATTTGAGGAAGATCCCTCATCCCGGGGGGTACCTTCCATGCCCCCTAGTAGAGGGGCATGATTTTTTTCAACCATATGTTGAGGTTGAGGGGGAAATGGATGAGTTAGGATAGTGGGATGTTGGGGGTCCCTTTCCTGCACAAAATATTTATGGACCTCATCCTTTATAGGACACTAATGAGTAGGTTGGTCCTCCCCCTTGATTGTTTTGGGTGTGAGTGGTCCCTTTCTCAGTGTTGTCTTTTTTATTTTTATTCCTCTTCCTCTTTCCTCTATTTTTTTTAGGATTCTTTGGTTGTGTGGATTGCACCAAATTCACCTCAGAGGTATGAGTAGGGAGCATTGTATTTTTATAATTAGAGTTAGAAGTTGATAGGTGTGATGAGATAGACCTGTTACCCATATGGTCAACTAACTAGCCCATAAAGGCATGGGAAACAGAACCCACTACACCATTAGTGTGGGGTCTTGAGTTTGGCTTCTTTGGATCTACCAATAGCCTAGGGCCATGCAGAACAATATCCTAAATGGTGCCCAACTAAGATTAAATAAAATCCAAGTGTTGGGCATGCATGATAGCTTTCTCCTTGGCAGTCATCCCATCCATAGCTACATCCTTGGAAATAATTGGTAGGAGAGACTTGGTGAACCACTCCATCAAGATATTATCTGATATCTGGGTATTGATCATCCTATCTCTTCATATCCATTCATGACTATGATCTTCGTGGCATTATGTTGAGATAGTGATGTCAAGAGATCCATTCCTATGTCATACCATATGGGTAATTGGTAATGAACTAGAAACATTATTGCCAACTCATTGAAACTCTTAAAGGAATTTCCTTTTAATTCAGTATACCATTTTCTAACACTTT
>WSFP011416495.1:0-23646 GCA_009831015.1 Picea engelmannii
CCCAATGTAGTAGTGGCCATACCCACATTCATATATACATTATGCATTAATTAAACTAGGGTTTATAGTGGGGATGTTACATTCCCCCTCCCATACAATTTTGCATCGTTCTCGATGCACAACACCATGCTGAAATATATACACAAATTTTACATCACAATATTCATAAAAATAAAAGAAAAATGTGTAATTTTTACCCTCCAACAAAAGTCCCAATCATAATCTCTCGTTCTTCGCATCATGCTGACCCATAGAATGTGCCCTCTTCATTTCCTTCAATCTATCAGGCTGCACCATTCTTTTATTAGGGATATCAACACAACTGACCAATAATTTCTGAGATGTGGTTTTAGAATCTAGCTACCCAAAAATGGACTCTTGCATTTTTAGCTTATACTTTCTTCAAAATTGGTAAAACATTGTGGGTATTCCTTACACATGGTTTCTTCAGGCTCCCATGTTGCATCTTCAGGACCGTAGCAGGTCCATTGAACCTTTACCATCCCTATGGCTTTGTTTTTGGGCACTTTGACTTTCCAGTCCAGGATGTGTACTAGTTCCACCCATAAATCCCCTTCATTTTCCACCTGGATCACAGTCCAATCAATCATGTGGTTAGGGTTAGGCACATATTTATTTAATAATAATACGTGAAACACAATATGCACTCTCATGGATGCATACAATGCTATCATGTATGAAATTGGCCCTATCTTTTCTAATATTTCAGAAGGCCCACAGTATCTCACTACCAACTTTGGGAAACAACCCAATCTTATCAAACTTCTTTTTGCTTTCACTTTTAGGAAAACATGTTCGCCCACTTTAAAATCTCTAAAAATTATGTTCTTGTCTACATAACTCTTCTACCTATCCTAATAAACCTTTAAATTGTGTCTGATCTTCACCATATTCTCTTCCATTTTCTTTTAAAAATATGGCCAAATGATCACAACTCTGTCTGTTGGGTTATCCCAACTCACTGGTGTGTTACATTTCCTACCATACAAAGCTTCAAATGGACTCATTTTTAATGAGGCTTGATACCCATTGTTATAAGAAAACTCCTCTAAGTGGATATAGTCTTCCCATTTTGATAGTTGGTCGATAACATACATCTTGAGAATGTCTTCAATTACCCTATTGGTCCTCTCTTTTTTCCCATCTAACTTTGGGTGATATGTTGTACTAAGATTAAGATTTGTCTCAAATCCTTTGAACAAACCTTGCTAGAATTTGGATGTAAACTTGGAATCTTTGTCTGAAACTATTGCCTTAGGCATTCCATGTAGCATGACAACATCCTTCATGTAAATCTATGAAATTTTTGTTGCCTTGTGTGTTGTCTTTACAGGAATAAAATGTGTCGCCTTAGTCAATTTGTCTACCACCACCATGATGGAATTATGTTGCTTCATTGTTTTGGGAAGCTTTGTAATAAAATATATTATGACCACTTCCAACTTCCATTCTGGAATGGGAATTGGTTGTAGAAGACTCGCTAGAATTTTTTGCTATGTCTTTACCTTCTGGCACTCTAGACATAGAGCTATGTACTTAGCCACTTATTTCTTCATTCTTGACCAAAATTATTGGCTCCTTACAGTTGTGATGTATTTTTTATATCCTAGGTGCCCAACATATGGCACATTGTGCATTTCTCTCAGCACTATATTTTTTAGCTCCATGGAATTCAACATATACACCTTGCTTCTGTACAAGGGGATTACATTCTCTTTTAATTTATAATCTTTAAATTTTTGTTGTAAATTACCTTGTTGTAAGTTTTTCTTTATTTGTAAATAGTGTTGATCTGAATTTGTTTCTTCAATAATTTTATGTTTTATATCTATTATGTACATGTTGATGGTTGAAATATGCATTTCACAAGCTCTTATGTTGAGTGCATCGGTGTAACACACACATCCCACTATTACTTCTTAGGTTGGTGGTATGTTCTATTTTTTTCCATCGCCTTAAAGAAACACTCAAATTTACCTTGAGTATTTTCTCGTCCGACCTCAAGCTATCAATGAAATCCCTCTTAGAATCGCATTTTTAACAACCAAGGACCTAAGTTTCCTTAATTAGATGGCTATAATCACTCCTCGCCACAAAATCAACGATTAGTAGCGATTCATACCCTCACTCATCGGAACAACATGTCACAAAACATGTGAGCCCACTTCGATGGATCCTCTTTGATGGGTCATCCCAATAGATCCAAAGGACCTCAAAATAGGAAACCAATGTTTATGATCTTGTCAGATCCCTTAATCACTCGACAATTATCACTTGTATCTTCAACTACCTATTGAGCGAACAAGTGGGACCCACAACAAATCTATGATTTATATTACATCGCCCACCCACTCATTGATCTACGACTCACATTCTCTCTCAGATCCATTCCCCAATATAAATTGACCACTTTTGAACACAACTCCTTCCATCCAATACTCCTCTAATGGGACATTTTGTTGGATCCAACGATCCCTAAATAGTCTCATCCGACGATTATGATTCATTATGAATCTCATAACTGCATGATGGTTATAGGCTCTAATATTTTTCCTTAGAACAAATCACCTTCAATCCAATGGTCACAATCCATCAGAGCACCTTCTGACAAATCTATGGTCCTCACACTGTCTCATCGTTAGAATCTCCCCCATAGCATCTTTCAGGCCTCCAATTGCCTATCCTTTTATAGACTTACACCTATCCCACTGGTCATTGATAGTCCATGATTCAATGTACCACCCTCCAATAGATCAACTAATCTCATTGAATCAAATTCCTCCTCATTGGATTCCCTTTGCAATATTACACCTGGTCACTCTGATGGTCTCATTTTCCAAGCAATGGTCATGATCCTCTTGCTACGTTGAATCAATGGTTCTGCATCCTCCCGACTCAAATTAGGGGTTGTCTTCAGAATAACAATCTGAATAAGGTCTTAATCGTTCAGGGCTCCCTTCAGGATCATTCAACAAGGTTCTTCGAGACTCCCTCGAGCTCTAGGTTCTTCTCTAAACTGGTTCAGGAATTCTCACTTCAAACCTGATTAAATATTTATATCCTACAAGCTTTTCATTTCAAGGCAAGAGGATTTTACTAGGCTTAAAGCTCCCCAAATATACACAAAGACCTTCCCATACACTAGGGCTCTTCTATTATTACTTTCCCAATGAGTATTTATATATTGCAAGCTTTCCATTTCAAAATATTGCAGTTTTCACATGGACACACCCTGTATTTACACTATTCATTTGGTTATTCAATATTACCATGTAAAGTGAAAAAAATCATACATAATCCATTTTACTCAGGAATTTAACCATTCCTTCATTTGATCATATTTATCATTTAAGCAATAAAAAATACGCCTTCATCACTAAACATAAATCAGACATAGAAAACTAAAAACACTTATCTGTTCAGTGAAAGGTTAAACCAACCAACTGACTGAGAGAGGAAGCCTTTCCTCCCAACCGTAGGTTGTGCTAAAGTATGCCTTTCTACAACATGTCACCCTTGTTCCAAGCCATGATACCACAAGGGGACTGATTCAAATGGCCTTGCATATCTAAAATGGTCTAGGAAGGTTACTCTTCTTCACTCCATTGGCAACACCAGAAGTTTCCCCATTCCCAATGAGCTCAGGGCCTCCACATGTTTATCAAGCACCTTCCCAACTAGATTTCCTCTGCACAAAAGAGTCCCTTCTCTGCTACATAGTCCCTCAACAACCTCCCCTTACTAGTGTTGATTTATTTCTAGTAAACACCAAGGCACATTCCTCTATGGATCTAGTCTGAATCTAGGTCTTCTCTGCTCCAGGGTGTCCATTATTTCTTGGGAAAGATTCATGTTTTCCTTAAGTAAAAATTAACAACTGTTCTATTGTTCAAAACTGTGTGTGTGAGTCTCTCTTCCTCACTGCACCAATTGTATGTAACTTTATGAATCGATCTATTCTTTATGGATCTATGTGAGAACCTGTTTGTAGCTACTCATACTGTTGTAATCGTTTCGAGTGCGTTCTCTTGTTTTTCCTTGTCTTCCTTCTGCTGTGAACCCATGCTCTCCCTTTTTTTATGCCCTTTTCTTGTCTCTCTATGATTTTTTCCACCTTTGGTCTCTTATTCCACTCATTGCTTGGGGTTCTCATGGCTTTCTTTCAAACACAACCTCCAGTCAGGCTCCCAAATTCAAAGGAGAAATCTAGGTACATCCTCATGTTAGTTTTTTTTTTTGAATTTTACCTCTTCAGGCACCAAATTTGTCAGCAGTTATAACTGCTTCAACCGCCAATCCTGATCTCCATAATTGGTCACGTGGCTCTATGCAATTTAGGTACATTGGCAGAAGGTGCATTCAATTTTGAAGGTGTAAGTTGGAATGCTAAACACGATTCTTATTTTCTTCATTGAAATGTTTCCATTCCACCTCACCAGCCCTTCTTTACCAATCCCACTTGTGATATCGTGCCCAATACTCAAGGATTTTTCCTTCTTATTCAACTGTCTGATTTTTTTCATTCATCGTAAACATAATTACATGCTTCATAATCACATTACATGAAGTCTTAGCATAATTATAGGTATGGGGGAAAACAAAGTGTTACATTCCCCTCCCTCTTAAATATACACTAACCTTGGTGTTTGAAACACCATACATATACACATTATATAGAAAAAAAATGGGTATGCCCCCTCATGGCATCTTCCAGTTCCCAAGTAGCCTCATCTACTCCAAAGTGCTTCCATTTCACCTTGGCCTAGACGATGGCTCAGTTCTGGAAAACTGTTTCTCTCATGTCTAGGATGCATTGAGGTTCGAGATGGAATTCTCCCTCTGGTTCCACTTGTATCATAGTCCAACCAATAACATGATTAGAATCATGAACATATTTCTTTAATAAATATGCATGGAACACATTGTGAGCTCTAACAATAGGTTGCAAGGAAAGTCTATATTCTACTGGCCCCACTCTTTCTAGGACTTCAAACGGTCCACAATAGTGGGGTGCTAACTTAGCACATGTCCGTACCCTCAAAGAGATACTCTTATGTTTCACTCTGAGATACACATGATATCCCACCTTGAACTCTTTATGAGTTCTTTTGTTGTCTACATAGCTCTTTTGTCTATCCTGGGATACTTTCATATTCTTCCTTATCTTGATCATTGTATGCTCCATTTCCTTCAAAAGTTATAGTCCAAGTGTGATCTTGTCCACTGGACTATCACAATTGATTGGAACTATGCACCTTCTTCCATATAGAACCTCAAAGGGTCTCATCTTTAATGATTCGTGATAACTATTGTTGTAGGAAAACTCTACCAAAGGTAGATATTCTTCCCATTGCTTGAGTTGATACATAGCATGCATCCTCAACATGTCCTCCAACACTCTATTCACCCTTTTGGTCCATCCATTTGTTTGAGGATGGTAGGGTGTGCTAAATGTTGATTTTGTTCCCAAACCTGCAAATAAACATTTCCATAAGTTTGAAGTAAACTTTGCATCTCTATCTTACATTATGGTCTTGGGTAAGCCATGCAATCTAAAATATTCCTTCATAAAAATGTTAGCAACATCCACAACCTTAAAAGTAGATGTCATGGGAATAAAGTGAATTGTCTTGCTCAACTTATCCACTACTACCATGATTGCAGCATGTTTCCTAACTATCCTTGGAAAACTAGTAATGAAATCCATGGAGATTGTCTCCCATTTCCATTCTAGAATATGCAATGGTTGTAATAGTCCTACAAGATATTTGTGTTCAACCTTCACATATTGACACTCCAAACACTTTCCAATATATGCAGCAATTTCTTGCTTCATTCTTGGCCAGTAATACAACTACCTTATTGTTGTTATCATTTTCTTATAACCAGGATGACCCACATAAGATTTCCTATGAAATTCATCCAAAATCATATGCCTCAACTATGTTGAGTTGGACACATACAACATGGTGTTGTATAAAAAAAACTTATCAACTGTAAGTTGATATTCCTTATACTTTTTTTCTTTGGGTTCTTGTTGCATTCCCTCTCTTACTTGATTGAAAATCTCATCTTCTTGTAAGAGGGTTCTAATTATTTTCTTGATGTCATAATCTCCTACACTTGTTGTTGCTAAGTGTATAGTATGCACACTCAAAGTAAGTGCATATTCCAATATGTTTTATTTTCCTTTGATATGTTTTATCTCAAAATCAAAATTTCTAATCAAAGTCATCCACATAGCCTATCTATCATTCATCTGTGGTTGGTCAAAAAAATACCTTAAACCACAATGGTACGTCATTAGGAAAAACCTTATTTTGAGCAAGTAATGTCTCCACATCTTCAACACATGCACAATTGTTGCAAGCTCCAGATCGTGGGTGACATACCATTGTTAATGCTCATTTACCTTTTGTGACTCATAACTGATCACTTTTCCCTCCTACATAAGAAATCCACCAAGTCCTTCTTTGTAAGCATCGTTACAAACAAAGAAATCATTTTTCAAGGTTTGCAATATTCAAAATAGGGGCATTGGTCAAAAGATGCTTCAGCTGCTGAAAGTTGACTTTACACTCTGTTGACCATTCAAATTTATTTCATTTCCTCTGTAATGAAGTGATCGAATAACCAATCTTGGAGAATACCTTTATAAACCTTCTATAATACCCAAATAACCTCATAAACAATCTAACCTTTGTCACATTTCGAGGGGTAGGATAATCCATAATTTCCTTGATATTTTCGAGATCTACTGCAACTCCTTCTACTGAGATGGTGTGGCCTAAATATTGGATTTCCTTCTGAAACAAGCCACATTTGCTGAAATTAGCATACAGCTGGCGACCTCTCAACACCTGTAGCACCATCCCAAAATGTTCTTCATGTTAGAATATAATGGATGTGCTCGTTTAACCATAGACAATATTGAAATATTGTCACCCAACCATAGGCTGGAGCCACCCCCGAGCACCTTAACCTTGACAGAGAATGATTCTGGAAGAAAACCCTAGGCTTAATAGCCAAACAAGGTGGCGCACCTATCTCCAAGGATAGTGCACCAAGCAAGAATAACCAAAAGAGGCCAAGAAGAAAGTCCAAACCATAACCAAGAGAGAGTCCAAGCCAAAACATAAATTTGCTAGTTGCAGCAGCTGCAACTGCAACTCTTCTTCAAACTTGCACACCACTGCCTTATGCAGTTGTGAGAGGTGAGTGCAAATGAGCTCAAGCGCCTTCTTTTTATAGTCCTCCAAGTCACTTAACTATGTCAACTTCTTCTCTTGGAGGCTAATAAATTAATACAAATCCTTCTCTTGAGCCGACTTGTCTTCTAGGGTTATTAACCAGCTATTTAGGGTTTCTTCTTGCTTCTCGAAATATTCTATTCTCGTCAGGGTTACACGTGGAGGTAAATACCTCTCGTAGCTACCATAATATCAACACTCCCTCCTAGCTAGGGAGGTATTGAAGGAAATGGTCTTTAACACAAACATACCATTGAACCAATAGCATCATCATAGTCGTATAGACTATCTCATGATTAGATCATGAGCACCATCATCACTATTGGTGTCATATAAAAATATCAACTGCATCATCTCTCGAAACCATACTTTATCTGATTAATCAGATATGATGTTGAATAAGTCACTCACTTCAAGGAGTGATACAAGGACCATTCTTTTATACATCCTAGAAGAATGACTATCCCAACAGATGCTAAAAGTTGTGCCATGGACTATAGAGACCATTCATATAGAAATGTCAATCTAGGACTATTTTCTAATCAACTTATAGAGATTTGTCTCAACCTGTATGCCTTAGAAAATATCGGTCTTGAACCATTTTCCTAATCAAACCACAATTTGTGCCTCGAGAAAATACTAGTCCATGACATGTCAACAAATTGTCAACCTGGACCATTCTCCATAGAGAGACTACCTGTCCACCAACAATATGTTCTATCTGGACCATTCTCTGCCTGGAGAATGTCCATCCACAAGCACACTGACTATCCATCTAGCTGATAATCGTTTTCAACACTACTGATAGTCTATGTGGCAAACAAAACAATGTTATTCAATAGAACACATGTGTCTATCCATAGTAGTACACAACTACAATCTAGTGGTATACTACCACACCAAATAACAAATAGCTACTCAAACAATGACACATACCACACCGCAGTAGCTTACATCTATTGTCTAGAGACATACAGTCATCTGATATCAACTTGCACAGAAAAACAATGTCATGATATAAATTGAATCATCCGGGCCATTCTTCCACTCACATCTGTGAGATCTGGAAGAGCATCTGCCCTTAGAAGGTAAAACATCAGTCATGATCTGCTGGACTATTATTCTCAAGCATAGAAGAATAATTGTCTTGATTTCTGAGTCTAGACCATTCACCTATTTGGGCCATTCCTCCAGCACTAAACAAAGTGCAACTGAGAGAGAACGAGTCTGCCCTAGAGAATTCATGTCCCTGATTGTTGAACCTGGACCATTCACCTATCTGGGCCATTCCTCCGGCACTAAAAAAAGTGCAACCTGGAGAGAATGAATCTTCCCTAGGGAATGACTATCCGGACCATTTCCTAAGGAAATGATTGTCCTGCACCAACCTCCAGAACGAGCTCTTCTTCGAAACAACTCACAATTGTGAGCTTCGAAGGAATGATTGTAAGGCGAGGAGGACCAGTATTCTTGACCACTACTGAGAGTGACCGTCAAGAAGAAATATTGTCCTAGACCATTCCCCCACAATGGCCACAAGGGGGATCGATGTCTATGGTACATCAGCAATCAGTTGAACTATTTCCATGATGAAAATGATCGTTCAATCTGGACCATTTTTCGAACTGGAAAATGCCTGTCTGTCAGAAATCTCAAACCACTTTCTGAACTGGAAAGGAACTGCTCATCCTGGACCATTTTTCAAACTGAAAAATGACTATCCATAAATCAATAACACATTAGTGCTCCCTCCCAACTTGGGAGTCATCTCTTCTCTTTTCAATAAGGAAGTCGTCTCCACGAGCTCCAGCTTGTTTCTTGAGTATGCAAAATTTTTCATCTTGGACAGATTCTTTACCAAAATATCTACTTATCTTCTCATCCGTGGAGATATATTGGAGAACCATTTCTCCTTTCTGGACCTCATCACGAAGAATGTGATGCTTGATCTCAATGTACTTCGATCTTTCTGGAACACTGATTTTTCTTTGAAGGCTTTATATAGCTCTAATCATTATAGTATATCATAGTTGGATTCAACTCGTTTGTTTCATTCTAGCTCATAACATCGTGGCAAGGGTCAAACTGGAACATATCCAGGTGTTACTTCTTCTGTCATCATGAGAGTTTGTCATGGATTAGAAATATATCATCCTGAACTTCTGAGTAACCATTCTGATACAATATCTCTGTTATAGAAAGTTTTCACCATGCTTCTGTTGTGCATTGGAGGCTCTACACCAAGTTGTTTGAATCCATATAAGATCTTCTTCCATCTGCATACAAGAGTCTCTTTCTGGTATACCTCAAAAACCTTGAGGTTTCTCTACATACGCTTCTTTATTCAATTACTCTATTGAGGATAACATACCTTACATTCATCTGATGTGAACTCCAACCCATGGATATTGCAGAAGATATAATGCCTCATGTAGAGGTATGTTTGGTTTACTGGAACAAGCAATCATCATAGTCTTCTCTCTCCATCTAGGAGAACCTCTAGTTCTGAATCTCGCAATGATTCTATTCATAAGTCTTTCATACATTGTTCTTCATCACAACTTCTATTTCTTCTGCTTGATTTCTTCTAGTGGGTTCAAACCAAGATGGTAGTCTTGTGATTCTTGATATAGTGACTGGTTGTTTTGTATTTTCTTTCTCTCTTGGAATCTTCATGTTCTTTCTCATGTTTCTGTTTATCTCTTGGGTCCATGGAGTTTTCTATAGATTTCATGCCCTGAAGATTCCAACTTCTTCCTTTCATCATAGGATCATGGATGTGGATGGACAACCAAGGATACTTTAAGGCTTCTTTTTGAAGAGGAATTCTTCTAAAGTCAAACTAAACACATGTTTCTTTTCATGGTTGCTACCATTGATGGGAACATGGATAGATACTACATAATCTTCAATGGATCATATTATCTAGGATTATCTCCCTCATAATTCTTTCTTCATGCATGAATGCATACTCTTCTTTTGGAATTATATAATCGGCTCCCTCCATCTAAGAGAGTCCACACTTCCATATGCATCTTTATTACCTTCTGCAAAGTGTCACATGTCTCTTTCTAATTTCCTCTTGAATGATGACTTTTTTTTTTTCTTCTTACAGGTTTCTTCAAGTTTGATTCTGATTTCGACAGTTGTAATAGCTTCCACAGGAATTGTTACCAAGGATTGTTAATGTAATTCATCTTTCCATTTGCATTGCTTGTCTTAGATTCATTGTGATATCAATCCTTATCTTGTTATTATTCCATAGGTATTGTTTCTCTTTGAATATATTATCTTCTAAGAAATAGATATGGAAGATATGTACAAAAACTATGTAAACATGGTATGTACAAGAACTATGAAGAATATTGTTACCTTGTCTTAGAAGAAGAAGTTTGTTTTATCCTTCTTGGTCTTCTTTGAGGGTTTCCTTTCTTCGGAAACTGATGCTTTGTGTGTTTCCTTCCTTTTCTTTAGCTCGGGACAAGGATTCTTGTAGTGACCAGATTTTCGACAGTTGAAGCATTGTATTTTTGACATATCTTTCTCTTGATTTGGCTTCTTCTTTGAGCCAAAGTTCCTTTTACTCCTAAAATTCGTGAACCTTGTTGTGAAGGCTTGATCATCATATTTCTTTTGGGTTTTCTCTTTTTCACTAATCCTTGATTATTCTTGTGCACAACAATTCCAAAGTTCTTCAAATGTAGGATACTCCTTCCTTATGTTCATGCTTTCGGAAAATGCATCCCATGTCTTGGGAAGACCATTGAGTACTATATTTACCAGTTCCTTCCCTGAAATGATCTCTTGAATATCTTTTAGTTTATCTATTAACTGATAAATCCTCACAAAGTATGATATTATTCTATCATCATCATTCATTTTCATGTCACATAGCTCATTCTTCAGACTCATTACTTGTCCAATGTTTTTGACTGAGAAGATATTTGTTAGGGCATCATACATATTCTTACATGAGTCAAGATGGGATATGTAGGGTATCATGTGGTATTTTATAGAGTCCACTATGATACTCATGGAATTGATGTCACTGTCTTTGAACTTCTCCAAAACTACAATGTTATGAGGTTCCTTCTCTTTCCCTTCTTCGAACTGTGGTTCCATGATATTTCCTTTCACGATGTCCAACACCTTATTCTTGGCAAGAATGAGGTCAATCCTTGTCTTCCACGCTTTGAAGTTAGAATCCCCTTCTAACTTGTTTTCTGACTTCATAGAGTAAGTCATAACTTCTTTGACTTGGTCAACCCTTGATTTTTGACCAAAAACTCAAACTTGACGTCTTAGCTTGCTGAGAGTACCAGGAGATGTGCTAGGATAAGGCACACTAGGCTATCAAGAAATTAGGTCAATCTCTTCACTTAAGGTGCCTCAATAAGAGGGTTAGGATTTTGTTGCTGCAACAAAAATTGACTGCAACTACAACTGTAACTGAGAAAATCCTCCCAATATATCTTCCAATGGTTAGACTGTCTGAAGATAGTGTGGGCCCATAACATGTTAGAATGTAATGGATGTGCTCGTTTAACCATAGACAATATAGCAATATTTTCACCCAACCATAGGCCGAAGCCACCCCCGAGCACCTTAACCTTGATAGAGAATGATTCTGGAATCAAACCTTAGGCTTAATAGCCAAACAAGGTGGCACACCTCTCTCCAATGATAGAGCACCAAGCAAGAATAACCAAAAGAGGCCAAGAAGAAATTCCAAACCATAACCAAGAGAGAGTCCAAGCCAAAACTGAAACTTGCTAGTTGCAGTAGCTGCAACTGCAACTCTTCTTCAAACTTGTGCACCATTGCCTTATGCAGTTGTGAGAGGTGAGTACAAATGATCTCAAGCACCCTCTATTTATATTCCTCCAAGTCACTTAACTAGGTCGACTTCTTCTCTTGGAGGCTAATAACTCAATACAAATCCTTCTCTTGAGCCGACTTGTCTTCTAGGGTTATTAACCAACTATTTAGGGTTTCTTCTTGCTTCCCAGAATATTCTATTCTCATTAGGGTTACATGTGGATGTAAATACCTCCCTCAGCTACCATAATATCAACACTTTGTGCTCTTCCTTAGTCTTGGTACACCAGAATGTCATCAACAGACACTAAGACAAACGTGTCCAGGTACTTGCTGAGAACATTATTCATCAAACACATGAAGGAGTTGGTGCATTGGTAAGCCCAAATGACACTACCACAAACTCATAGTGTCCATACCTCATTCTAAAGATTGTCTTATGGATGTCTTCATCCTTAATCCTAACCTGATGATATTCAGATCTCAAATCAATGTTCAAGAAAATTGTAGTTCCTCTGATATGATCGAAAAGATCATCGATCCTGGGAAAGGGGTACTTTATTTGTTATGGTCATGTTGTTTAATTTTTTGTAGTCAATACACAAGCGCAATGTACCATCCTTTTTATTTACAAAAAATGTTGGTGCTCCCCATGGGGACACACTTGATCTAATGTAACCTTTGTCCAACTTTTCTTTCAGTTGTACTTTCAGATCCACCAATTCTAGTGTGCTCATCCTATAGGGTACTTTTGATGTTGGTACTTCTCTAGGGATAATATATATCAAAAAATCAAGAACTCTCTTAGGATAAATTCCAAGTACCGCCTCTGATATGATCGAAAAAATCATCGATCTTGGGAAAGGGATACTTTAGTTGTTATGGTCATCTTGTTTAATTTTTTTTAATCAATACACAAGTGCAATGTACCATCCTTTTTATTTACAAAAAATGTTGGTGCTCCCCATGGGGACACACTCAACCTAATGTACCCTTTGTCCAAGTTTTCTTTCAGTTGTACCTCCTCTGGAAATACATCCTTAAACTCCCACAACGTTGTGTGATGTTAATTAAGCCTTTAGTTCCTTACTTTATGTTGCATTGAACACTTGTATCGCATACAAGGGGCACCCTTTCCGACTGAATTTCTTGAGTTTTAGTGTTGATATTTGTATAAATGAAACTGGATTATGAATGCCTTGCAACACCCTCGTGTTAATTTCATCATATTCACACTCTAAGGTCTTATCATAACAGTTCAATTTTTCTTTATGAACCGCCAACCAGTCCATGCCTAGCAGAACATCATATGATCCTAGAGATAGGATATTCAAGGCTCCTTGAGTATGCAGTCCACTCATTCCAAATGGACAATCCTCTATCACCTCTACCACTTTTCTCTTAGTCCTTGTGGATAACTAAACCAACCATGTATTTACATGTTTATTTCTCTGTGAGATATAAATAAGGAACACGCTTCAACAACCCAAGGTGAGATATAAATAAGGTTAGATCCAGGTTCAATTAAAATAGAGATGGTTTCTTGGCAATTATACCTTCCAGCTCCACTACAGAATCTTGGTGGTATTCTTATTGATTTTCAACAGTTTCATATATAATGGGCACACTTCTAGCCACATCATTGACCATATTATCGTCTTGGACATGATAGACTCTTTTGTTTCATGTTGCATGTGAGGAAAATCTCTTAATAGACATGCCTCTTTGCAACCCCAACACTATAGAGGTCCTTTCTTTAGCTCCTCTACTCTTTCTCTTGCCTTCTCCGCTAACTCATTTCCACTGTGAGATGGAAATTTTTGTTGATGCACACTTCTTCTCGGTTGATTGAACTAGGAACCCTTCTTTGGATTCTTATATGGGAATTATTTGAATCCTTTCTTCTGAAATCCACTTTTTTTCCTTTCTTTTCCACTCCTTAGAAGGATCCTTCTTAATCTTATACTGATCATAAAAACACTTGGACTTCCTAATGGGATCCTCCATTGTCTTAGGCTCATAAATTAAATTATGTCCTAATAGGACTATGGTAACCCACTGAGAAAATGTTCTCTCCTAGCTTTTACATCCTTAAGGTAAGGAGCATACATCAACAACTCTAAACATCTATTAGCATAGGTGTCCAAGGTAAGTTTCCCCAACTTATGTTCATGGAACTCTTTGATCTTCCCATCAAAGTACTTCTCCAATAGGTAAGCCTTCCTGAAATAATTTCTGAATTGATTTTAGGTCAATTTACTACCTTTCAATCCTTTGACTTCTTTGAGGCCCTTTCACCATATGGAGGCTCCTCCATTCAAATTGAATATGGAAGTATTTTCCTTTGAATTTTCTGAGTAGTTATGTGCCCGAAAATACTTCTTCATCCCCAACGACCAAACCTCATCTTTTTCTCCTTTCTTGATTTCACCATCAAAGATAGGTGGTTTTTAGCCTTCTTGAATTCTTCGGTTAGAGAACTATGTGAGTGTCTCTCTCCCTTGTTCCTGAGAACACTTGATCCGATATAATTATTGGTTAGTTCCTCAGAAGTAGTCTTCCTATTGGATGACTCTATGGAAATGTTTCCATAGGATCTACTTTTCCTTGCATCCCAATGCCTCTTCTTGGAAGAACTATTTCCTACATTGCTATGGGCTATTACATGCTTTTGGGCATCTGAAGGGGTTTTCAATATCTCTTATTTCTACAACTTTTCATTACTAGTGGTTAGACCTTGCTACAAATGCTTCTAAATTTCTGACAAACTCTGCAGGAGTATTGCATTCATTTTTTCCTAATCAACCTGATCTCTCATGAGCCTCTCATTATCTACTTTCAAACTTCTGGTAGTGGCTACCAGATATGGAGGCGTTTCTCTCTCCCTTTGACCATCAAATTCATCATCTCTGAGGTGTGAGGTGTCTTCCATTCTATGTTGCACCATTCACCTCTACTTTCCTTTCAGTATGTCCTATGTGTTGAAACAAAAAACCATTATTATCCATTTCATCAACAAAATTTTAAATATGCATTATGGGAAAAATAAAAATATTTCTCAAACAATCAAGAAGTCTTGTTGACCCATTCAATCCTAGAATTTAAACACCACTCTAATACCACTCTGTAACACACCTTACCCCCTATTCCTTATTTGGTTATTGGGATGCTCTATATTTATCACTCTCATTAAATAAACACTTGGATTTACCCTAAGTATCTTCTCGTCTAACCTTCAACTATCAACGAAATCCCTCTTAGAATCTCATTTTTAACAACTAGGGACCTGGGCATCCCCAATTGGATGACTAGAATCACTCCTCACTGCAAAATCAATGATTGGAAGTGATTCAAACCCTCACTCATCATAATAGTCGGTCACAAGATATGTGATCCCACTCCAATGATTCCTCTCTGACAGTTCATCCCGATAGATCCAACAATCCTTGGAATCAAAAACCAATATTTTTGATCCCGTCGACTCCCATAATCACTCAACAGTTATCACCCATCTCTCCAACTACCCGTTGAGAGAACAAGTGGGACCCTTGAAAAATCTACAATCGATACTAAATCACCAACCCACTCATCAATCTATGACTCACATTCTCTCTTACAACCCTTCCCCATTGGAACTCGACCACCCATGAACGCAACTCCTTCTGATCAATACTCCTCTGATGGGACACTTTGATGGATCCACCAATCCATGAATAGTCCCCTATGATGGTTACGGTTTAGTTAGAATCTCCTAACCACATGACGATTATAAACTCTAATATTCTTCCTCAGAACAGATCTCCTTCGATCCAATGGTCACAATCCATCAGAGAACCTTCCAATAGATTTATTATCCTTAAACTCCCTCGCCGTCGGGCTCTCCTCCAAACCATCTTTCAGGCCTCTAACTGCCTATCCTTTGACAAATTTACACTTCTCCCACTAGTCATCGATGGTCTAGGATTCATTCTCCCTCCCTCCGATAGATCAATGACTCTCGTTGAATCAAATTCCTCCTCATTGGAGTCCCTTTGAAATATTACACCCGGTTACTGATGGTATTATTTTTCAACCAACGCTCAGGATCCTCTTGCTACGTCGAATCAATGGCTATGGATCGTCTCGACTCAAATGAGTGTTTTTGTTCATAATAATAGATTGAATCATGACATAACCATTCAGGGCTCCCTTCAGGCTCATTCGGTAAGGTCCTTCTAGAATCCCTCAAGCTTTAGGTTATGCTCTAAATTGGCTAAAGCATTCTCACTTCAAACCTGATTGAAGATTTGTATCATGTGTTGAGGAAAATATATGAAATGATCTTACTCAAACATTTTCAGATATTGCTTGGATAGAGAAATATAGACGGGAATATCACCCTATGTGTATAGCCATCAAAATTGGTATCCTAATTCACAAGTATTGTTTACAAGTGCTTAGGATGTTTTTTTATAAATAAAAGCTTGTTGAAAAATTCATTATTTATGTAATTTTATGAACATAACAGATGTTGAAATAAATATAGAGACATAAGTAAAAACACCAAGTCAATAATCAAAATAGATGAGAAATAAAGCAATCGTTTATTTCATTCCAATTCATCAAAAGAATCGTTCTCTTTACAAAATTCCCTGAGGAAGTTTTGGACCAAAGTCAAACTTAGACGTCCTTGATGCAACATACAAAAGGACTTCTGACAGAAAGTACAAAACTGAAATTTAAAAGTTGGATCATCTTACCACAGATTGCTGCCCACTAGACTTCACACAATAGCCTTTGTCAGTCATGAAATCTAATTCACAAATAGACAAGTCTAGACAGACTATCAAAGATAGATCAACGCCTTTGAAAAACAAGTGTATAAATGATGTAATTCAGCCCTGAATCTTGTTGTCTACAATAGGACCCTACTATCATAAGAAATAATTAGGCTTCTAATGAATTAAGGAATGAATGAAAACTAAATTATCTCAACAAAACTCAACGAGCAAACCTTAGTATGATTCTCCTTTTATTCTCCTCTTGTTCCTCCTTTTACTTTTTCCTTTAAGCAAATTAGAATTGGTTGAAGTAGTTGAACTACTTCTTTAGTTAAGTTAACTAAAACTCAACCAACTTTTTAGTTAAGGGGGAAAAGAAATAAAATCATAATAAGGGTTTTTAAATAATAATAACTAGTAGGTGGGATCCCTTGTGACTCCCTTTAGTTCTTTAACAATCATAACATAACAATTTAATCAAACAAAAAATCCATCCTTGTGACTTCTATCATCACATTCATACTTTGACAATTTATATCAATGTTAATTGAAATTATTTCCAAAAAATCTATTACCCATATCTCCAAAAAATAGTGTGTTGTCCAAAATTTCACAAGTCAATTGTTCTCAACAATTAATAAATAAAAACTTAAAATCCATATTTTCCACTCTGAGAGGCAATATTTCCCTTGTTGCTGCTGTCACCTTTTGATCTCTTTGAATTTTACTTAGGTTGTGTGGAGCCCTTAGGCCTAATCTCAATGATCACATGAGAGCAATCATCTCTCAAATGCATGCGGGAGGAAACAGATTTAGCAGAGTCATTTGAGTGTGAGGAGGGGGCAACAATGGATTTTCCCTTGTCAAGAGCATGGTGGGCCTTGGTTTTTAACCTTTTGCTTGCATGAGAAGACTGTACCAGTGAGTGGACAGGGGCAGCTTGGAAAATTTGATTAACAAGTGGGGGAGCAGGCAGAGATAAGTTAGGCCAGCCATGATGTTGGGAGACTGTCAGGTGGACAATCTCTTTCCATCCATCATTTTCAAGGACTTCAGGTTGCAGTGAGACATGAGGAGACACAACGATACCAAGGACCTGTGGGGCTTGGAAGGGAGGCCTTCCAGGCCTAGGTTGGACCACTCCTTGCCCAATCCAGTTAAAAAATCCATCTTGAAATAGTTGGCCTAACTCTTGTGAGTCTGCATCAAATTATATAGAGAATCTTGGCCTTCTAGGGCTCCTGTTCCAATTTCCTCTTCCTCAATTTCTCCGGCCATGGCTACCTTTGCTATAAAAAAAACATTCATGTATGCATAATTGATTAGAAAATAACTTCTTTAAGAATCATACATGACAACTCTTTTAAATATGAAATAAAATTTGGCTCAACAACATATCAGACTCATGCAATCCAATCCATACAATTTGTTTAATATTTTTCAATGAGCAGGGTGGTGAACAAGGGTTATGGGATATGTGAGGGGTTGTATTGAGCGAAAAATGTTAAAATGAGGGGGAAAAGATCATGATTACTACTCACAGACATCAAACAATCAACTATAAAGTAAACCAAAAGAATATATCACTGTAATTCATCTCGACGATTCCTTAACTGTCATAATACATAATTTTATCTTAACTATAATTAAATTTTAGGAACAGGGAGTGGATAGTGAATAAGTGAAGGCAAGGGGAATTGTAATGAGCGAAAAGTGAAATAATGGTAGGGGAAAAAAAGCAAATATTGTTCGAAAAACCAATTAATTGATCCATAAAAACAGTTATGTATTCAGTATGACTATTCCAACACCAATTAAACAATCATTGTGGTCAATTAAACAATACTGTGTGTTAGAACTTGTTCACTGTCCCTCATTCAATTTCCTCAAAAACTTTCAATTAGCACATAATATAATCATACTCAAGATAGTCATGACTTCACCTATATAATTAAAAGAATTGTGTTTCTTTTCAATTCCTTCCCTTTTATATTTAAACAAAATCCAAGGAACACACAGTCATATTGCTTCAACTCTGTTCAACATAAAAAAAAACATCAACCACTGCCCATAACTTAATTTCTCAAATCAAACATAGACCCAAGTCTTTCCTGAGTTGAACAGACTTTTTTTAAACATGCCCGATTTCATTCCTTTCAAAAATTTAACAATTAATTTTGCAATGAAACCAACCTACCAAAACCTGTGCTCATCCCTAATGGTGCAATAGATAGAACTATGCATGATGTCTACATAAATTATACAGAGTAGACATCCAAGCCACAATTATCAAGTCTCCAACTTGCAGTAATCTCGATCGGGACAAATTAAACACATAGCAAACACTAACTTCATTTTATACCACGTTGTAGGAATACACAGACCAACTCATAATGCAAAGAGGCACCTCTGTGACTGTATATATCAAATTAATCCCAATCAATCTACTTTTAACAATGTTGAGTTATCAATTCAATTGTTACAACAAAAGGAGGAAACGACTATATGCCCATTATCATTTACAATTACAACTCTCCAATCAACCTGATCAAACAGAGATGAGACAACAATCAAAGCCACTGTCAATACTACTCAAACAAACTTATGACAATCAACAAGATTCCCGACAGGGTGTGACTGTTTTGGTTTATCAAAATCGAGCTCGGTAACTAATGAACAAAATAATCACGGGTTTGCTTCAGTCACCAAACATATGGTGATTGGAGGTCGACCTTATCGACAGTAGGTGAGAGACCCTCAAGACAATCACGGTGGAGCCACATGCCTTATAACCTTTATCTTGTAAGATAGTGTGATAGTTCAACCAAGGTAGGGTAGACCATGATACAGAGGAGCGGGGATTTCTTACTGGCTAGTGACCAACAACAAGAACACACAGAGGCATAACCCTCATGGTTTTCCCCAAAATCTTAATAATGTTGATAGAAATGCAGAGCCCAGGTACTACCAACAACCCTAAAGCATTCTTCTTGGCATAATAGCCACTTCATAACCAACTGTGCAAATACCAATAACGCAAAAAGAGCCCACGACCAGGTGAAAAGATATGCAGTGACCAAGAGGTGGTTCAAAAACATACACAACAACCCCATAACACCAAAATACAACCGGGTGTGGTTACCATAACTGCAAGGAGATGACCAGCAAGTCTTACAGAGTCAAACCCTCCAAAAAAAACCCATAAATACAATAGAGAGCCATCGAGGTTTCCACCACACAGAACAATCAATGAAATCGTGACTTCAACCATTAAATTTTCCATTTGAAATGAATAACACAAACAACCATTCCAGAGAAAACACCACGTGTTTACATAGCTTCCAACCTCAAGAAAACATAGACCAATACATTACTGAGCCAAATTTCATTTCATACACAGAGAAAATTCATGGATGACGAAAAGCCCCATACTTGTAACCAATAACCTTAAAAATGCGAGTTGGTCGAGAAATTCCTTCCACGCTTGAATCTATGAGATCAACCACAAAAAAAACAAATGAACAATAACCCTACTAGGGTGACGTCTAGTGGGAGAAGTATGGAGTGATGTGCATTTACTGCACGTCGCTTCCATCCTCTATTTCATTCAATTACGTAGTACACGATAGCTAGCCAAACAATTAATCCATGCATCGAAACTTGCACACTTTGCTTGCCAATTGTGCTACCCGATCCATCTTAACCATTGCCAAAAACATACTATAACATATATCACATGCACTCCATATAACTCAATAAAATCGTATAGCCACTAACATTTCTAGTTAGGACTAACATCAACTTCTTTAAATTTCAATTGCACATAGTATAACATAGCATAGTTTCCTTTTCTTGGATTTATTCCATATTGCTTTTGTCTCTTGTTATAACTAACATGTGTCTTGTGGAGGTGTAACATGTGATGAATCATGGCTGCAATAGAAATGTAATAATAGTGAACATAAGCCATTCATAACATGGAATTTAGAGCTTAGAGTAACGAAATCAACACATAAATCCGTTATCCATCTACCATTATGTCGCGAACAAAATCAATACTTCATCATCAATCATGTAGAACCCTGTAAGCAATGTCGAACAACCAAATAAATTTGTAATAAGAACCTTATCTGATCCTCCAATCTACAAGGGGGTCCCACCTACTAGTATTATATATCATTAGCTTAGTTTAAATAATAGGCTTTAGCAATACTTTGCGGGTGAAATCCTCGTTGCGAGTTTTATCGTCAACATTATGCAAGCTTTCCATTTCAAGGTAGGAGGTTTTTGTTGGGATTAAAGCTTCCCGAGTATACATAGAGACCTTCCCAGACACCAGGGATATCTTGTTACCACTCTCCCAATGAATATTTATATCTTGCAAGCTTTCTATTTCAAAATCTTGGAGTTTTCACTAGGATACTTCCTATATTTATACTACTCATTTGGTTATTCACTATTGCCATGTAACTATGAAAACAATCATACATAATCCATTTTACTCAGGAATTCAACCAATTCCTTCATTTGATCATATTTATCATTTAAGCAATAAACAATACATCTCCATCACTAAACATAAATTAGACATAGCAAACTAAAAACACTTATATGTTTAGTGAAAGGTTAAACCAACCAACTAACTGAGAGAGGAAGCCTTTCCTCCCAACCATATGTTGTGCTACAATATGCCTTTCTACAACATGCCACCCTAGTGCCAAGCCATGATACCACAAGGGGACCGATTCGTTTGGTTTTGCAGATCCAAAATGGTCCAGGAAGGTTACTCTCCTTCACTCCACTGGAAACAATAGAAGTTTCCCCCTTTCCATTGAGCTCAATACCTCTGCAGGTTTATCAAGAACCTTCCCAATGGGATTTCCTCTACATAAGAGAGTCCCTTGGAGATATCCCCTTACTAGTGTCAGTTTCTTTCCAGTAAGCACCAAGCCATGGTCCTCTATGGATCTAGTATGGATCTAGGTCTTCTCTACTCCATGGTGGCCATTATTTCTTGGGCAAGCTTCCTGTTTTCCTCAAGGAAAACTTCCCAACTATTTTGTTGTTCAAAATTGTGTGTGAGAGTCTCTCTTCCTCACCACAAAAAATGTTTGTGAGTCTATGACTCACCCTGTTTTGTATGGGCCTTTATGAGAACCCGTTTTCAGGTGCTTAGACTGTTGTAATCTTTTTAATCACGTTCTCTTGTTTTTACTTGTCTTACTTTTGTTGTGAACCCATGCTCTCCCTTTTTTTTGTTCCCCCTTACTTCTCTCTTTGTGATGTTTTCCACCTTTTGTCTCTTCTTCCACTCATTCCTTAGGGTTCCTATGGCTTGTTTTCAAACACAACCTATAGTCATACTCCCAAATTCGAAGGGGAAATATAGGTACATCCTCCTATTATTTTTTTCAATTGACTCTTGCCACTTTAGGGACCAAATTTGTCATCAATTACAATTGCTTCAACCACTAATCTTGATCTCCATAACTTATCACATGGCTCTATGCAGTTCAGGTACATTGGTAGATGGTGCATTCAATTTTGCAGGTGTAGGATGAAATGTTGAACAAGATTCCTATTTTCTTCATTGAAACTTCTCCATTCCACCTCACAAGTCCCACTTTACCAATCCCACTTACGATATCATGGCCAATATTCAAGGATTTTTCCTTCTCAGTTAGTTGTCTGATGTTTTTCATTAATCTTAAACATAATTACATCCTTCATAATCATATTACATGAAGTCTTGGCATAATTACAGGTATGGGGGAAAAAAGGGTGTTACAATCAACCACATGATTTTCTTTTCCTTTGATATGTTTAATTTCAAAGTCATACTCACTAAGAAATTCCAACCATCTAGTTTTCCTAGAATTTAATGTTGGTTGTCCAAATAAATGTTTTAGACCACATTGGTATGTTCTTAGCTCAAATATCCTCCCCATGAGGTAATGTATCCACATTTTTAATGCATGTACAATGGTTGCTAATTCTAGATCATGAGTAGCATAATTTCTCTCATGCTCTTTTAATTTCTAGGACTCATAGCATACCACATGATATTTTTTACCGAGGACTCCAATTAGTCCTTCCTTGCATGAATTTGTGCACACTACAAAGTATTCATATAGATCTGCAATTTTTAATATAGACACACTTGTCAACATATATTTCAACTGCTGAAAACTTTCTTCACACTTGGAAGTCCATTCAAATTGCACTTCCTTATTTTGCAAAAAAGTGATTGGGCTTGCAACCTTTGAAAACCATTTTATGAATCTTTGGTAATAACCAACAAGACCTGTATATGATCTGATCTATGTCATAGTTCTTGGCACTGGACATCCTCCAATGGCCTCTCTCTTCTCGGGATCGACTACTATCCCACCTGCTGAAATGATATGCCCCAAGTAATGTATCTTTTTTTGACAAAATATGCACTTACTTAACTTAGCATACAATTTATGATCCCTTAAAACCATTAGCACCATTATTAAATGATTCTCATGATCCTCCTCAAACTTAGAGTAGATGATAATATCATCTAAGAAAACAATTACAAACTTGTCTGGGTACTCCCTAAACACTTCATTCATCAGACACATGAAAACGACTGGGGCATTTGATAGTCCAAATGGCACTACCATGAACTTGTAATTCCCATACCTTGTTTTGAATGTTGTCTTGTTGATATCTTCCTTCCTTATCCTCACTTTATGATATCCCGATCTCAAGTCAATCTCAGAAAATATTCTTGCTCCTTTCAACTGGTCAAACAAATCATCAATCCTCGA
>WSFP011416496.1:0-23645 GCA_009831015.1 Picea engelmannii
TCTAGAGATAAGATACAAAAGTATTCCAATAAGTTTTATCTCTATAGGGAAATCTTATCATGCATATAATAAATCTTAAAACACTTACTGTAGTTGTAAATACAATAGGAAATATACCCTTATATTATTCAATTATAATGTTCAATCACTTAACGTATTCACCCTTTACTTATGTCAAATCAATGAGACATATAATGCTGGAAATTACAAACCATGAAGAATACAGATTATTGAAAATAAAATACGCAATAAGACAAGTATTGGACAATTGGAAACTTCATTAATATATATAAAGATGAAGTTGATGTACATACCATAGCCTTATCACAATGTTAGTACAATCATCTAGCTCTCCAAAACCCTAGCTAGGGAAAATCAAGAAAACTCTATCTCACACTAAAGGGATCCAACAAGCATGCATCACACAAGCATGTCCTCCAAGGCAAGACGTTCCACTTCTTCTTCACTTCAACAAGTACAACCTAGAGTTTCATATTAAAAACCTAATCTCCAAATATCCAAGGGATGAAACTCTAAGCCTAGTATTCAAGATGCACCAACAAGCTCAAGAAACCCTAGAGAATCCTAGAGAGAGAGTTCAAGCGCATAATATCTAAGAGATAAAGGAGAAGTGGTGTGCTCCTCTTAGTCATATATCTAATAGAAGTTATAAGAACTAGTGATGAATGAATGAGTGAACTCTCTCCTTCCTATATATATATGTATATATATATATATAGATAAGAGAAGGGAGGCGAAGAATACATATGTGTCCAATGCCTCTATAAGCAACATACAATAACACATATAGGACCACACATGTCGAGCACTGCACTCTAAGGGTACACATGTGAATCTCCAAGGTGATGTCGTCCATAAACAAGGCTCTGAATGCAAGGGTTCTCCATGAGGTGTGTCCAACGCTCCTATGAGTCTCCAAAGAATCCAACAATCCTTATAAGCCATGTAATCCACTGGGTCCACTCCCCTACATGAATACTATCACAACCTAGGTGTCCCTATGCCAATTCCAAGCCTCCATGCAAGCATCCAAGCTACCTTGTGCTCTCTAGTGCTCAATTCCCTCCTTTGAGATGAAAAATGATCTTTCACCTAAGTAGTGTGTTCTCATAGTAAGTGACCATCTCCATGTGGCCATCATGTACAACGTCACTAAAGCTATCAAGAGATGTCTAATGCCCTAGGGAAAAATACCATGCACGCACCCAACTAAGGTCAATCCAAATCCATCTCCAATGTGAAAATCCACAATGGACCATCTTCCATGTACAAATACACCATGGACCATCTAGGGGCTAAACATACACCATGTAACCCAAATCTCATGAAGAATCCCCAAACATGGTGTAAACACTTTCGAAATAACCTCAAAATGCCAACACTCCCTCTTTATGAGAAAAATGTTTTCACCAACACCTATCAAATCCCTCTACAACTCCACCAAAACCTACTACTTTCAAATCTGTATTTCCTACAATCTTGGGATCAACCATTATTTCTTAAAAGAAATAGTCACCCATGCCATCACAACATTTTGATCCTCTAAAGAATATTGACCACTTGTGAATATGAAGGAACATAACTTTGAAACATAAGAAACCTACCAAACCCCAACATTTCTCAAGTCAACATCATGGACCAAAATATTCAAACAACACATCATGATTTATCCAAGGCATCTTGTATAGATAATCTCATCTCCATACAAGACCAAGACAAGTGGATCACATCTATCAAAATCACAAAGATAGAAATTTGAATAAGTCAACTTCTCGATCCTGAAATACGAATATTGTGGTATAGGTAACAATCCATGCAAGGATATCACCAATATATGACATGATAATCCCTCTCATGGAAATCAAATCCTCCAGAAACTGAAACACCCTGAACTAGGTCAACTCCCTCACCCCAAAGGAATCTTGAAGCAAGAGTAACATCAAGGTCAACTCCCTCTATTTGAGAGAATCCACCAACCCTATATGTGTACTATATAATACACTCATCAATTGAAAACATGGTATCAAACTTAGCATCATCCTCCATCAATGTATCACACCTGTCGTCTTCAAGAAAATTGGAAGGCACATAGATGGAAGAAACCAATGCACCATTACTGGTATGTCTCTTAGGAGGTATACTCAACTTCACTTAAGAATTGGGTGATCCTACATACTCTTGAGCCTCATCTAGCCTCTCAATGGAATGTACACGTACCACTGGATCAACAAGCATCTATAAAATCCATCCTCTCTTATCCCTCTAGCCAAAGTCCTTAGACTAGCAAGAGTACAATCATTGATGGTGCATTATTGCCCCTCAAAGGAAACTCTCCACTATACATCTATGATACAAGAAACTATAAGAGGATTCTTCTTCAAACTAGGGATAAATAGAACATTATACAACTCAAGAACATCAATTGAAGGCATTTGAAAGGAAATGGAGCTAGCTCCTCTCACATGATAGGTATCACTATCACTAAGATCCACACTTAAGCCTCCCTCTTGCTCCCAAAACCTATTGAATAAAGATTATACCTTTGCCATATGTCTTAAAACTCCACTATTCACATACAATCCAACATTAAACACAATGTTAGGGGACAAACAAGCTGCCATGGAAAATACAGTCTCAAACTAAGAGGGATCCTCCTCTACTCATGCTATAGTGCTATATGTAACTTGTTTCATATTTTTTCCCTTATTCAATGGACATTGTCTGGCATACTATCCCATATCGTGACATAAGAAACACATCACCTTACTCAAGTCCTTTTTTCCTATATCTGACCCTTCCTTCTTCTTGTATCCTTTTTAACTACCCTTCTTTGTCTTTTTGATGAGACCAATAGCATCTACTTCCCATTGCTGTTTTGAACAAATTTGCAGTATGATTTCTACTTATACAAGATCAACCCAGAGCTTTGGGAACTTTGGAAAGGTTTTTCGAGTAGAAATACCCTGAAGAAAAGAAATCTAGGAAGGAGAAAGTCCTTTTAAGGAAGTGGACACCAACCCCTGATCTCCACCATTGTTCTAATGATTATTGATCTTTCATCTCACTAATCCTGGTTAAGAAACTCACCATATTAGCTATTTTGCTCATATGGTTGAACATTGGTTTCAAAATATCATCTATTGAGAAGCATAAGAGTTTTGAAACAATTCAACCAAATATTCAAACATTTTCTTACCTATCTTCTTATTTGCAATCCGTGATATGAAATTATGCTCTACAAAATCAAGAATGATTCTCTTCAACTTGGATTCATTCTTCCAATGAAAAACCAATTGTGCTTTATTGATAGGTTGTCAAATCTCTTTCAACACATGCTTCCAAATATCGACTTCTTCCATAAGTCACTAGAGTCTCAACTTCCAAGGAACAAAATCGAAATCTCCATTCAACTTGTCTCACTCTCTTAGAATGAGAATCACTTTACTACACATCTTGAACAAGTCCTAAAGTGCACAAATCAACAATATATGAAGTACACATAACCGTTTCTAGGGTTCAAGTGCTTCTCCCAAGCAACCTAGGGTATCATACCCAACAACCTTAAACAAGGTCAAGCGTCTCTCTCGGATAATATTTAGCTGAAATACAAGCTTTCTCTTACACCTAGTGTGATCTTAGCCACAAATTCTTTGATATCATAAACAAATTTTTCGACAAAATGGTTTTAATGCAAATCATAAATTTCACCTCTCTCCCAAAGGTTTTTTGGATCTCAACCCTGTGAATTTTCAGCATTAGGGATATTATGAAAAATAAACAAAACAACAACAAAAATGCATAACAATTCAACCCTTGACAACCCCAATCCATGAGGCAATTCAAAAGATAAGATACCGAAGTGTTCCAATAAGTTTTATCTCTATATGGAAATCTTGTCATGCATATAGCAAATCCGAAAAATACTTATGACAACTTTAAATACAAAAAACATTCTACCCTTATATTATTAAATTACAATGTTAAATCACTTAACACATTCACCCTTAACTTATGTCAAATTAGCAAGACATGTAGTACTGGAAATTAGAAACCATGAAGAATATAGATGGATGGAAATCAAATCTATAATAAGAATAGTATTGGACAACTGGAAACTTCATTAATATATATAAAGATGAAGCTTATGTACGTACCATAGCCTTATCACAAGGCTAGTACAATCCTCTATCTCTTTAAAACCCTAACTAGGGAAAACCAAGAAAACCCTAGCTTACATCAAGGAGATCCAACGAACATGCACCACACAATCATGTCCTCCAAGAAAATACATCTCTTCTTCTTCACTTCAACAAGTATTACCTAGGGTTTCATCTCAAAACCCTAATCTCCAAATGTCCAAAGGATGAAACCCTAAGTCTAGTCTTCAATATGCTCCAACAAGCTCAATAAACCCTAACAACTCCGAGAGAGAGAGAGAGAGAGAGAGAGAGAGAGAGAGAGAGAGAGAGAGGTTCACTCCTCTTAGTCACATATCTAACACAAGAGTGATAATAATTAGTGAATAATGAATGAGTGAGTGAAAAATTCTCTCCTTCCTCTATATATATGAGAGGTAAAGGAGACCAACAATACATGTGTGGTCTAATGCCCATAGTAGCTACATATAATAACCCATGTAGGTTTTGTGGAGCACTACACTCCAAGGGTACACATGTCAAGCTTCAAGGTGTTGTGATTCGTAAGAAAGCTCCAAATGCAAGAGTGCTCCACGAGGTGTGTCCAATGCTCCTACAAGCCTAAGAAGATTCCAAAAATCCTCCTAAGCCATGTACTCCACTCGAAACACCCCCCCTACATGAACACTATCGCAAACGAAACATTCTTGAGCCAACTCCAAGCCTCGATGCAAGCATCCAAGCTACTATATGTTGTCTAGGACCCAATTACCTCCTACGGGATGAAAGTTGCTCCTCATCCTAAGTTAGGCTTTCTCCAAGAAAGTGACCATCTCCATGTGACCATCATTTAGAACATCACCAAATATGTTAGTTAATCTCCAATTCCCTAGGGAAGAATATCATGCACACACCCAACTAAGGTCAATCAATCATTGAGTAAGCCATCTCCAATGTGAAAATCCATCACAAACCATCTCCCATGTTAAAATCCATCACAAACCCCCCACACACTAACCATACACCATGTACCCCGAATCTCATGAAGCATCCCTAAACATAGTGTAAACACTTTTAGAGTAACCTTGAAATCTAACAATCCTCAGCCTTTAAAACAAATCCCCTATTGAGTTTTAATGATAATTAAAGAGAGACATTGAAGTAGGCTAACAAGGTATATAGTAGTAAGATAATTGAGAGTGTGTGAAAAGGAAATTGATTTGAGGGAGGGGTTAGGGGTTAGACCAAAAGGGGAGAGTGCCCAACCTTGAAAATAATTTTGTTATCAACAACCATTGATTTGAGAAAGACAATTAATAATTTTATGTGATAGTTTATTAAGAGATACATGAAAATTATGACTAGTGGAGATGACTAGAGAAGAGGAGATTTTATAGTTGTAGAAGCAATTCCACGACATCACAAGATAGGTGTATTTGACTATTGTTTCACACACATGCACCCACACAACACGTTCCACAGAGGAGGGGAAGGTTGAGAAACAAAACATACTCACCCTACAATGAATCAACGATTATGTTAATAGGAGACGCCAATCCTTTATGGTTTCCTCCTATTGGAATCAAATTCATGGTATGTTGGGAGTTATATATTATCATGAATTAGTGCTCACAACCAATGTGGGATAACACACAAGGAGGAGAGGACATATAATAACCATTGAAGCAATTCCAAAACCATACGTGGAACACATATCCAACTATTGTTTCACACACATTCACCCATACAAACCATCCCATTGAGGAGGAGGGGAAGGTTGAGCATGTGTTTTAGGTAAGACATTGCAACATAAATAAAGAATTACTCTGTGAGGAAAAATATTAAAAAATAGAGAAATTGTGTTAGTGAAGACACCAAGTAGAAGGGTGGTTGTTACTGTAGTAGAATCATCTAGGGAAAAAATAAATAACTTTTGTTGTTGGCTCTTGTAGCAGGGTCATTGCTGAGTGATGAGAGAAAAACCATAGAGTGCACCATAGTTAATATGTATGAATTTGGATTTAGATTATATAGGATTAAGAAAAAAATGTGTTGGAAAAATCCAATTAAAAAATAAAAATAGAAGTATGCATATCATTAATATGAACAAACATACAAATGATATTTAAAATTTCTTGGAGTGCACGCTTAAAAGCGGTCCCTACATGGAGAAACCTCGTATCAAACATTTTGATGATTCCATGTTATAAACATAAGTGCATTTTGATTTTATAATTATTCAATTTTCATTTTAAAGTTAAAAGTTTATTGCTTTTGTCGTATATGGTTTTTGTATGTCATGAATTGAATTTGAGGGGAATTTAGTGAATCGAATTCTTGGTCAAATTTAAGTATGGAAAGGTTCAATTCGACATAATTATGCTACTAGGGAGTGGATGTCTTCACTATTTTTGAAAAGAAAAAAATGAATTGCATGCGAGGGAATATCTTAGTTGAGAACAATGGGTGCTACTCCAAATTACAAATTTGGGGGAATTGTATTTGCTTATTTGAAATTTGGGGGAATTGTATTTGATGATTGGCTCTTCTCTATGATCACCCCCTATAAGGATTTTGCCTTCAAATTACATTAGGCACCCCTAGTTGATCATTTAGGAAAGCATTATAGTCATGGCAAGTAGGTGACAAAGCTAGATGACACATGTCTAGTTGTTGGATGACTTGGTAGAAGTGTTTAACTTTGCAAGATTTAAAGTGTTTCCTTTATAAAGAGACTTAGGATGACTTGGGTGGTTTTTTTGGGAGAATGTGGTCTCAAGTGGTTGAACATTCCTTGATTTATGGTCATGGAGGGTTTTGAGGATATGGTTGCAGTTGTTGGATGGCTTGATATGGGTGATTGCTAGTTTCATGTTTTCTTGGCATCATGCATGGTGAAAGGCACCACAAAAGGGGGAAACTAGTTAAGGCACCTTCCTTATAAAAGAAGGATGTGAGCATTGAGCAAAACATCTAAGACAAAGTTGAAGAGTTTTGTATTGAAGAGGGTGCTAATTGGAGGGTTTGGAAGAGAGAGTGACTTAGAATTTGGAAACCTAATCTATTGAAGAACGAGACCTACATGTGCTTTAGAAGTTGGTTTGTGTAAGTAGAGTGGAATTAAGGCAATAATGCTTTAATCTATTTGTACTTTTCTAAAAAGGGCTGTGACAAATTGGTCGAAATATTTTGTATACTATGGTGTATCATTATTCTTTAATAAAGTTTAGGCACTCACCTTGGGTGCCTCAACATCTCGTGTCGTGGTTTATTTATATGTGTGATGTTGTTGTTCCTTGCAATGTGTTAATTAGTTGAGTGTTTAAATTTATTGCTTGGGATGTTTTAATGTTGTAGTTGGATGTTGGACCTTTGTGTTATTGAACTTGTTGAAATGCTAACGTTATAGGTTAGAATGAAGACATGGACAGTTTCTAAGTGAAGAGGTGTAGCTTGGTTGCAAGTAAGCTTAGGGTGGTTAAGACACTATGTCTAAATCAAGCTAGTGCCGCACAATCGGGGATGCCAAAATGAAAAATTTCATGAAAGATCCTTAGGGATTTGATAGTGTGTATTAGACCAACAAGATGACTACTTAGTGAAAATGATAGTTTGGAAGGTGGGTCGGTTACAGAGGCAATGCTTGTTGGAAAAAGTGTTAATGGAATGGCCTTTCTTACAAAAGTCATCCTAGGTGGATCTAGGAATTGTTTCAATGATGAAGGGATTGCAACATCTTGGAAGTTGGATGAGAGAGGCCAAAGAAGACATCAAAGTGTTGTTGCGATCCATGACTTTTGTTCTATGACTTGCTTGGATGAACAATGAGCAAGCATTCCAAAACGACTTAGGGAATACCTATGTGGCACCAAGATGTTGACAACAGTGACCAAGAAAGTGTTTCATTCAATGGTGGGATTTAACGGAGTTGATCATAGAAGTCCCCCCCATGGATCAAACAAAGATATAGGAAAGGGGGTTGTGAGGTACCCAAGTGCAACCTACCCCAAGCGAAAGTGATATTTTGGCTTGTTCTTGTTGCAATTTAGTTCATGTTCCAACCATAAATGGTGTAGAACAACTAGTTGACCTTATGCTTGGAAAGATAATTGTACCTAAATACTTGGATCCAGGGAGTCCTTTAGTAAATGTCCATATTCATAACATCCTAGTAAAGAATACTCTTATTGATATAGGAGTTGCAATCGACATTATGACAAGAGATACTATGATAAGACTCAACCTTGAGGGATTTCTGAGAAATACCCCAACTATCTTACAACTAGCAGACATATCAACATTCAATCTTGAAGGCATGTCAGAAGATATCATAATTTTCATTGACTTCCTAGTCCTTCAACCCAAGTCCCAGTCCAATGGATATCTTCTAATTTTTGGAAGACCTTGGTTGGCCACAATTGATGCCTACATTGGATATAGGGAAGGAAATATGACCATCACTGATGGCCATTCCCAAAAAAAAGTGTTCTTTACCCCCTTTCCCAACCCTTGATAACATAAATTGTGCCTATGTGGGTGGAAGAGGAAGAAGACCTAACACAAAACACTTCATATCCCATCTACACAATTCACACTTCTTTGACTGATAGTACAATTGATGAAGACACTTTCATTAAAAAAATTCTGCAAAATCAATATCTGGAAGATATGAAAATAGAAGGGATAAATGATGATATTAGATCTGAAGTTTCTGCAGAAAATAACATTGAATTATGGATATATCGGTTTACTTCTAATATAGAGAATTCGATTTTTCAAAATAGTAGAAATCATCCCTGCAAAAACACTCAAAATCAACAATAAATTCACTAGTCAGTAGGAACAAAAACTGATAGGTGTACTAAAAAGAACTATTGAAGATTTTGCATGGGATTATAAAGACATGAAAGACATCCATCCTTCTATATATACCAACCACATTTATATTAAAGAGGACTACAAACATGCTAGGCAACCACAAAGAAGGATAAATCCTGCAATGAAAAACATAGTTAAACAAGAACTTCAAAATTTACTTGATGTTGGATTCATATATCCTATATCAGACAATTAATGGGTCTCCCCTCTAGTCATTGTTCCAAAGAAGAATGAGAAATGGAGGATATGTGTGGATTATCGAGAGTTGAACAAAGCTACCAGAAAAGACCAATTTCCTTTACCTTTTATTGACCAAGTTTTGGATGTCTTGGCTGGGAAACAATACTTTTATTTTCTATATTGTTTTAGTGGATATAATCAAGTTCAAATCATCCCTGAGGATCAAGACAAGACAACTTTTACTTTCCCATGGGGTACATTTTCATACAAAGTCTTACCTTTTGGCCTATGTAATGCTCTAGCCACATTTCAAAGAGAAATTCTCACCATCTTTTTAGAACTCATCCATGATAAGGTTGAGATCTATATGGATGACTTTACCCCTTATGGAAATTCATTTGATGAAGCCTTGTACAATCTATATAAGGTTCTCCATAGATGTAGAGAAATGAATCTATCCCTTAGCAATGAAAAATGTAATATGATGATGAATGAAGGGATTGATTTAGGACATTATCTGTCCTCCAGAGGGATTGAAGTAGACAAAGAAAATATCAGAATTATCACCTTACTTCCTACCCCTTTGAAGCCAAAATATGTAAGAAAATTTCTAAGACATGTAAGATATTACATGAGATTTATTAAAGACTTCAGTAAACTCGTTTCCCCCTTGTTCACCTTGTTGTGCAAAGATATGGAATATTGTTGGACTCTGAATTGTCAACAAGCTTTTGAAACAATCAAGGAAAAACTCACAAATGCCTCTATTTTATAAGGCCCCAGATGGAGTCTTCCATTCCACATTCACACTGATGCATAAGACAAGTCTATAGGAGTAGTCTTAGGACAAGATGAAGACAATAAACCTTATGCAATTTACTTTATAAGCAAGAATTCTGTTGGTGAAAAACTAAATTATATTGTTATAGAGAAATAACTTTTAGCAGTAGTGCATGCTCTTAATAAATTCAGACATTATGTGACAGGATATAAAGTTTTTGTGCATAAAAATCATGTTTCCATTAGATACTTGATGAATAAACATGATATTAATGGTAGGATTATTATATGGTTTATGTTATTACAACAATTTCATCTAACAAGACTTGATAATCCTGGAAAACAGAATGTGGTTGCAGATTTCTTGTATAGATTGACCATTCCTACTGAAGAGGGCATGATTTATGACCAATTTCCATATGAGCACTTGTTTTCCATATCAATTCAAACCCCTTGGTTTGATGATATATAAAATTACCTTACAAGAGAAAAATTTCCTCAACATTTCTCCTACAGGGTGAGATGCAAGATTGTCTGGAAAAGTTCAGCTTACACTTGGGTCTCAGACTATTTATTCAAATTATATCCAGATCATATTTTGAGGAGATGCTTAAGGGAAGATGAGGTGCATGGTATATTGCATGCTTGTCATGATGAACCGGGTGGAGTTCATTATGCAACCAAGAGGATAGATATAAGATCTTTCAAGTTGGATACTATTGGCCAACACTAAATAGAGATGCTTAACAATATACTTCACATTGTGATGAATGCCAGAGAATGGGAAAATCAACAAAGAGAAATGAGATGTCTCTACAGCCCCAAGTATCATGAGAACCATTTGAAAAGTGGGGTGTGGACTTAATAGCCCCAATTGATCCTCCATCGGGGCATAAGAATCACATTTTGGTATGCACAAACTATCTTACAAAGTGGAACGAAGTAAAATCCATGAAGGATGCCACATAATCAAATGTTACAACATTCCTACAAGAATGCATATTTTCAAGGTTTGGTTATCCAAGGGAAATAGTCACGGATCAAGGTCCCCAATTCACATCAATTCTTGTTGAATAAATCATGAGAGGACATAACATCCATCACAGAAAGTCAACACATTACCACCCCCAAGCAAATGGGCAAGTTGAAGTCACAAACAAAGAACTAGAAAATGTCCTCACTAAAACAATGAGCATGAACAAGAAAGATTGGTCAAAGAAGCCAATTGAAGTAGTCTAGGCATATAAGATTACATGGAAAACTACAACATGGCTTACCCCTTTTGAATTAGTTTATGGTAAGAAAGCGATGCTTCCTATAGAAATTGAGCATCATACATTGAGAACAACAACTAAATTAGACATGAATTTGCAGTTAGCACAAAATGAAATATTGGACCAACTAAATGCATTGGATGAGTACATGATGTAGGCACTCTTCAAAACTGAAGTGGTGCAACAACAAAGGAAAGAAAATCAACAAAGAGAAATGAGATGTCTCTACAGCCCCAAGTATCATGAGAACCATTTGAAAAGTGGGGTGTGGACTTAATAGCCCCAATTGATCCTCCATCGGGGCATAAGAATCACATTTTGGTATGCACAGACTATCTTACAAAGTGGAACGAAGTAAAAGCCATGAAGGATGCCACATAATCAAATGTTACAACATTCCTACAAGAATACATATTTTCAAGGTTTGGTTATCCAAGGGAAATAGTCACGGATCAAGGTCCCCAATTCACATCAAGGCTTGTTGAATAAATCATGAGAGGACATAACATCCATCACAGAAAGTCAACACATTACCACCCCCAAGCAAATGGGCAAGTTGAAGTCACAAACAAAGAACTAGAAAATGTCCTCACTAAAACAATGAGCATGAACAAGAAAAATTGGTCAAAGAAGCCAATTGAAGTAGTCTAGGCATATAAGATTACATGGAAAACTACAACATGGCTTACCCCTTTTGAATTAGTTTATGATAAGAAAGCGATGCTTCCTATAGAAATTGAGCATCATACATTGAGAACAACAACTAAATTAGACGTGAATTTGTAGTTAGCACAAAATGAAATATTGGACCAACTAAATGCATTAGATGAGTACATGATGTAGGCACTCTTCAAAACTAAAGTGGTGCAACAACAAAGGAAAGACTGTCATGACAAGAATATTAAGCACAAAAAATTCAAAGAAGGGGATTGGGATCTACTATTTGACTCAAGGTTTAAGGATTTCAAGGGAAAATTGATGACAAGGTGGCTAGGGCCCTATATCATTGAAAAATGTCATGATAATGGATATTTACATATAAGAACAATTCACGAAGAAGGGATACCACTACTAGTGAATGGGTTAAAACTAAAGACCTACAGTAAGCCCATGACAAGAGAAGAATTCACATAAATAGTGAGGAAACAAAATCTGGATGTGATTGATAACAATAATGTTCTCAATCCATCCCCATGAAAAAAATAAGAAAAAAATAATAAAACTCCAGGATGAAAACCTCTGAGAGGCATCTAGGACATATTTGAGGGTGAAAACTTCTAATGGAGGCAGTCTCATATCTAAGAGAAAATAATAATAATAATAATAGTAAATCCTGGATGAAAACCTTCCAGAGGCATCTAGGACAAATTTGAGGGTGAAAACCTCCAATGGAGGCAGACTCATATCTGAGAAAGAAAAAAAGAGAGAGAAAAGATAATAAAAGTTTTTTTCGCACTAACATTATTTTTTTGCGGGTACCAAGGATTTCATTACTGCAACCATCTGCACAGAAAATAATCAAAAGTTAGTATCAATAAGTACAGTAAGCATTTCCATATTCCTACATATCGTTTTTCATTGTTCCCATATTCATTTCCTATAAAAAAAATCATCCATGCTCTTCATCCATATCATACCTACCACTTTCCATATCCGATCCATCTCACTTTACATTTTTCTAAGCAAAATAATCCTATTAGATTTTTCTACTAGGATCCTACAGGATTCTACATGATAATCTATAGGGACAATTCTCAAAGAATAAGCAAGGAAACCTACTCAAGACCAACAACAGAAATGAAAGAATACATATCAAACCAAGAAACACCTTCTCCAGCCAGCACAAGTCCCATAAGCTTCACATGTACAACTTTTCTACTCATTAGATAAATTTTAAAATAAAAAATGACCTTCAAAACAAAAAATGTGCTATCAACATCAACTTTAAAATAACCAATAAGTTTCACGATGGTGATGTCAACCATAAGGGTAAACAATTTTGGAGGGAAATTTTTAAAAAAGTATTTTTTGTTAATTGTATTTTTAACGTATCTCCTTATAGGTTTACTCAAGTCTCAACTATAGGCACTTATTGGATGTGGAACCAAATTCTGCATTCGAGTACTCACTCAACATATTTTTCATAAACCCACAATGGGATAGACTAGAAATACATGAAAAGTAATGTTTTTCTTACACACTCTGCATACTTTTCATAGGCCCACAATGGGATAGAGTGGAAATACATGAAAATAAAAGTGTTTAAGAAACACATTTATTTTCATGTATTTCTAGTTTATCCCACTATGTGCCTATTAAAATTATGCATAGTGGGTACTCGTTGGATGCAAAATTTGATTCTGCATCCAATGAGTTCCTACACTTGATATTTGAGTAAACCTATAAGGCGATAAGTGGAAAATATGATTAAAAAATAGTTTTCTTTCTTTCCCTTTGAAAATTTACAACTCTTATTTTATTATTTTAACTATTATTTTCTTATTTTCCTTAGGAGGCCCATTAGACCTCAACATCTCACTGATGATTTTTTATGGTAACTTTATATGCTCTCTTGGACATGCAAATTGCTTTTTCAAGACATAAAATAAACATTTCTCATGAATAACATGATTGAAGTTTATCTTCAATGTCGTGAATCCTGTAGAAACTATAAGTAATTCTTTTTGGTTGAGATTATGTTCTAAAACAATGATGGAAATGATGGGGAGCCTTATCCATTCAAACTACTACACAACGTACTAGACATTTATATATTTGAGCTACAACATTTTCCATTGCTCTCAGATCTTTGGAAAGAGACATTGGAATAGTTTTGGAGTTGAAACTAGATGGAGCACCATGACACAGGAATGTAAAGTCAATAAGGATACATAGAAATGTAGAAAGCGAGTTAAAATTTTGAATCAATGGGGGAATTTAAAGTTTAAATTTAAATGCCACCAATAAATTAGGGGCTCCATCATGGAAATGAGGAAGGTGGAATATATATATAACTTTTTACATAGCACTGACATTTTAATAATTTGACATATGGGTCACATTTTAGATGTAAAAACAAGTGCCACTACAATGGTTAGGTCCCTATCGTACTGTTGTTTTTGCCTTTGAATTAGGATAATGTTATTAATGACAAATTACTAAGATACATATGTCTTATTTTCGGGTTATGGCTCCTATGCCATCTTGATTAAGATGGTTGTCCAGCCTTACATAAAACTCTTATGAAAGAAATTCAATCCTTTACACTAATGAGTAATCACATATGTAGAGGCCTAGAATGGGAAAAATCACACCAAAAAACATGTTGGTATGTGAGAAATAATATCATTTTTCCAACTAGACGAGACTAGTTGTTGTTGATGACTCACACTAATACTATATCTAAATTGTTGGCTGCAAATTTGATATTTGTTTACATAAACTGATTTGCTTAAAAAATAAAAGTTTCTCACAAAAGGAGAAGTGGTTGCCTTGAAACAAAAAAATCTAGTAAATGGTGGCCCTTCTTGGGTTAGTTGTCGATTCGTGGAAATCATAAAAGTTGTGTCATAATAAATTATGGTCTAAGCCATACATTTTCCTTTAACGCACCCAAATAAAGACACATAAGTTTGAACAAATTGTTTTGAGAAATCGAACCGCTTCACAAAAATTGGTAGTGTCATTAGTAGATTTTTCACTCTACACTTTTTCTAATAGCATTTTCTACTATTGTCTTGGTTTGCTTAGTTGATTATTTTTTCCCTTGGAATATAGCATGGAATTGGTTGAAAAAGCTTATTTAAAAAAATGTTTTATTCCTCGAGTTGTAACCTACTTATTTTATTTTCTACTAAACTGAATATGTGCATCTTGGATTTAATTGCATTTATCCCATGAGCTACTTCACAACTATAGCTACTCACAAAATTAGATGTATCCATATTTTAGTTGTGAATAAAATAATAATATGGTGCATGGAGAATTTTTTTAATAATTTTCCGTTATAATTATGCCAAAGGAATTCTTTTAAGGGATGGTTCATCTCAAACTTTTATCATCTATCGATGACTTATGAAACATAGCCATTTGTTGCTACTCTACAACGTATTATACCTTGCCACATTTCTGTTGAAATATTGTAACTGCAAAGAGTATTCTATTTATTATTGAGTCATTATTCATTAGATCAATCCCCTTTTGTGGATTGATCATGTTGGGCATTGTAACTGACCAAATCCCCTTTTGTGGATTGGTCAAACCCTAATTGTATTATGAAAATTAAGAAGTCGTCTCCCAGGCCTATTTAAATTGGTTTTAACCACTAAGAAGACAAGTCGACCCTGCCCAATGAAGAGACACCTTTCCAACACCTATCATCCAATGTAAATAAAGGAAGCCAACACCTCATTATCTCACTCACTCATTTGATCATCCAGTGCGCAAGTTTGGTAGTTGCAGTTGGGAGAAGAAGGAAGAGAGAGGCACATTTCTTAGTGTTGGATATTCTCTAGTGTTTTGGTTTATTGTCCTGGGATTGTATTGGCTATCTATATTAAGGAAGTTTTGTTGGGTTTTCTCCCCCATGAGGGTTTCCTAGGATAAATGATGTGTATCTTGTGATTGTGTTTTTCTCAGTGATCCTACCTATACTATTGTTATCTAGTAAATTGAAAAGAAACCTAATATTATCTCAAAACTTAACATGGTATCAAAGCTAAGCTGAAGAGAACACCTTTCATTGGATAAGAAAAAACGTCTTTGTTTCCGTACAAGAAAATTAGGGCTTTTTGTTGGAGAGGAATTTTTGGTTAAACACCATCTAGAAAAGTGTGCCCTAGCCTAGTGAATCTTTTGGCAGCTTGAGCACACCTTTTCAGTGGACAGAGCCTTCGGAAATTCAAACCCTAGTTTTGACTGGTACCAGAAAACCATAAGTACCAGAAAACCAGAAATCTAGGAAACTAGAACCAATACCAGGAGTACCGGTCCAGATTTCCACAAGCTCAGTTTCAAGGGGTAAAATTTGGATTTTCAGAAATCTGACTGCACCAAATTACTCGCCTCAGCTCAACGCATCTAGCCCCTGGATCAAAATTTCAAAATTTGAAGTTTGAAAAATTAGGGTTTCCTCATAAAACCCTAAGTTATAGTTGCAATTGCAGTTTCAGAATCAAATGGAGTATCAATTGCAGTTGCAGTATCAGTTGAAGTATCAGCTGCAGTACCAGTTGTAGTCACCCTTGAAGTTTTTAAGATTTGAATATTTGTAGGAGAATGGATCTCTTGCAATAGATCCAGAAGGAAAGATCCAACACATTGAGAGGAATAATGCAACCTAGGTTTGATTATTCTGATATGCATCTATTTGTTATGACATTATTTTGATTTAGGTTTCATGTTGAAGCTATGACCATCATACTAACCTTGGTCAAAATTTAAGTCAAAGTATTAGATTGATTAAAGTTGAGATCATAGAGTTTATCCTCTAACCCAACGTTCTGTCAAGATATCATATTGTATTAGTACAAAAGACAGGTTGAAGAAAGCACTCGTCATCTTGAGTGAAGGATACTTGGAAGAAAAGCAACGCACTCATTCTTTAGGAAAAGGCTCTAGGTTTCAGGGTTGATTAATTAAGTTAATAAGATTCAAAGTTGCACATGACAAGTTGATAACTACTTCTTTACAAGTAAACACTATAGTTGAGGTAGTAGTCTTTGAAAAGTATTATACTTGGTATCATGTGAACATATTGAGATAAATGCTTAGTGTAATCATTTACCAGATACAACTAGCATTTCCTCTAGGAGAAACTTCTTGTGTTGGTTCCAGGTTACCTTGGATGAATGTTTGATCACAACACTAAAAGAGTGTTGATCTCATTTTATATTGTATTTCTTACTTTTGATCTTTGTTTCAGGTAAGTCACAAGTGATATCTCTAAAGGAGCTACTGTGACAATTATTCATGCTATTGTTTTATTTACTATTATCAAAAGAGTATTATTCTTTCTTGTTGTTTGGTTGACCTTGTTTCAAGTCACAGGTGATAACCCTGAGGAAGTTATAGTGAAGGTTGCAGAAGGCAACAAATTAAATGAGACATGAAGCAGACTATGTACATGCCCATATACATTCATGTACCAAAGAAGATGAAGAAGAAGCTATCTTTTGAGATCCAGAGTATCTCATATGGAGATTGACTGTGAGGAACATAAGGCTCCAAATATGACCAAACATTAGAACAATAACTCATAGTAGACTTGTTCAAAGGATAATGAAGCCACCTTGACATGAATCAAAATTCACTTGAAGTCTGACTCAGATTTTCATATTTAGACTTGGTATTCAACACTAAGTATACCCCATAAGAGATGATGAAGTCCTTATAGACTCAGAAGAAATCAAGAGTAAGCCTGATCTCATAAAGGATCAGATGAAGAGACAACTTCTAGGACTGGGAGATAGATGCCATGAGAAGAACTAGATCATAGCTTTAGAGACTCCTAGGAGATATTAAATCTCCTGGAAGATTCCATTGTTTCAGTGATAGAGAAGGAAGCCAGTCAAAAATACTAGGATATGGATTCTTCTGTGAAACTAGAAGAGAAGTCAGTTGATCTATATAGATCAAACATGTTGCAGACGTACAAATCCTGATGTGTGTCTAGACGATTCTCCCAGCAAGAGGGAGAAGAATATGACGAGACACTATTGAAGAAATGGTTCCAGTATTCATGAAGACAACCAGAACAACCACGATTCATATATAGTATGAGATGAAGGGGGATCAATCCCCATATTTAAAATTGAGTGACAATTGGTGTAGTACATTAGTTGGGTCATGGAGACATGACTACAATAAAAGATAGAGTTACCTCCATGAGATAAGAAGAGCTACATTCAATATCAGTTATTGAGCCACTCTTAGTTTTAGATGAAGTTTCTTCCATGATGGAGTAGAGGAGTTACTCTCCGATTTCAATAGTCATAGTGAGAATGAAGCAACCATTCTCAGCTTCAAAGAAGCTGCAGGTAGGTACAAAGTCCCAGTTCTAGAAGGAACAATTGCAAAAAGAGGAGAGGATATACTCTCAGGCAGTGAGACAGATAGTGCTTTGCAGAGAGCACATAGAGCTAGCACATGGTTGTGCAGATTGAGTTGCAACTGAGCAAGTGTACCAGATTGGTACAATGTAATGTGAAAATTTGTTTTGAAGTTGAAGATAGAAATACTTAGGTCTGCAGGTTGAAGAAGGATTTGTATATGTTGAAGCAAAATCCTAGAGCTTGATATGGCAGAATTGACAGTTTCTTGACGAGCTTGGGCTTTACCAAAAATAAAGCTGATTCTAACCTTTACCTCAAGGTTATGAATGATGAGCCAATGATGTTGCTACTACATGTAGATGATGTATTATTGACAAGATGACGAAAAACTCATCACAAATTGCAGAAGAAGCTCACTACAGAGTTTGATGAAAGACCTAATGCATTATCTCTAAGGTCTTGAAATTTGGCAGAGCCCAGAGAAGATCTTCCTTAACCAGGGGAAGTATGCAGTTGAAATAATGAAAAGGTTTGACATGTTGGATTGTAAATCCATGTACACACCCATCAAAATGAAGTTGAAGCTCCTGGTAGACGCCTCGTTAGAATTTTTTGGTGCTACTCTGTACAGACAAATTATTAGTTCGATGATGTATCTAATGAATGAATACCATGCCAAATATATGTTTTTCCTTGAGTCAGTATCTGGTAGAACCCAGACGTGTTCACCTTGATGATGCAAAACATGTGATGAGATACCTTAAGGGTACGTTGTATTTTGGTCTCTGCTATACTAGAGATCATGAATTCAAATTGTATGGATATACTAATTTAGATTGAGATGGAAGTGTTTCTGATAGAAAGAGAACTTCAGGATGTTGTTTCAGTATGGGGTCAACCATGACTTCATGGCAGAGTAGGGAGCAATCCAACATTGCTCCCAACATGACATAAGCATAATATATTGCAACATGTTCTGCTAGTGGTGAAGCCATATGGTTTCAGATGTTGTTGACAGATCTATTTGATCTGGAGATGGAAGCCACTGCGATCATATGTGATAACCAGAGTTGCATAAAGATTGTGTGTTCCATGATGAGTCAAAGAACATAGAGATACAATATCACTTCATTCATGATATGATGCAAAAAGGAGCTGTAAAGCTCCAATATGTTGGAACATATGAACATGTTTAAGATGTGTTGACCAAACCTTTGTCTCATGTAAATTTTGAGCACTTTCGAGGCAAGCTTGGTATAGTCCGAAAGGACCTCACTCGAAAGGGGGAGTAGTGCTGATGATATACTATGGTATCTTGACCAGCAACGGGTAGCTCAGTTAGGATTTTATATCCTAGGAGACTGATCATACCTGAACAGATCTTGAAGGTTTGTAAGGATAGGCTGTCAGAGTACTTGTGCACATATATGCTAGCTTTGGTCAGTAGTGGTAGCTCCGTTAGGATTTTATATCCTAGGGAATCTTTTGATTCCTGGGCAGATCCTTTGGTTCTGTCAGAGTACTAAAAGATTTTGATGCCAACCTTGTGCGAAAGATTTCCATCTTTGTGTTGATGTTGTTAAGATGCCAGCCTCGTGCTGAAGATTTCCAGCTTCATTATGATGTTGTTATGATGCCATCCTCGTGCTGAAGATTTCCAGCTTCGTGCTGATGTTGTTGTGATGCTAGCCTTGTGCTGAAGATTTCCAGCTTCATGTTGATGTTGTTGAGATGCCAGCCTCGTGCTGAAGATTTCCATCTTCGTGTTGATGTTGTTGTGATGCCAACCTCGTGCTAAAGTTTTCCAACTTCGTGCTGATGTTGTTGCGATTCTAGCCTCGTGATGAAGATTTCTAGCTTCGTGTTGATGTTGTTGTGATGCCAGCCTCATGCTGAATATTTCCAGCTTCGTGCTGATGTTGTTGTGATTCCAGCCTCATGCTAAAGATTCCCAGCTTCATGCTGATGTTGTTGAGATGCCAACTTTGTGCTAAATATTTCTTGCCTAGTGTTGATGTTGATGATGCTCCAGCCCTCGTGCTGTGATGCTATTGTTGTTGATGATGATCCACCCTTCGTGTTGTGATGTTGTTGTTGTTGATGTTGTATCGACCTTGTGTTGTTATTGATGATGATGGTGTATTAGTGTTATACTAATCCATGTTGATGCAGATGATGATGATGCCATTCCAGCTCCCTGCTGTGGATGATGATATTGATGATGAGAAAAACTTATGATGATTTATAGATATGTCATTTAGTGTTCCAAATGTTGTTGATGTTGCTTCCCTCTCTCTCTCTCTTGATGATGTTGTAGAATACCCTTGTTGTTAAGGGGGAGTGTTGAAATATTGTAACTACAAAGAGTATTCTATTAATTATTGAGTCATTATTCATTATATCAATCCCCTTTTGTGGATTGATCATGTCGGGCATTGTAATTGACCAAATCCCCTTTTGTGGATTGGTCAAACCCTAATTGTATTATGAAAATTAAGAAGTCGCCCCCCAGGCCTAATTAAAGTGATTTTAACCACTAAGAAGAGAAGACGGCCCTACCAAGTGAAGAGACACCTTTCCAACACTTGCCATCCAGTATAAATAAAGGACGCCAACGCATCATTATCTCACTCACTCATGCGATCATCCCGTGCACAAGTTTGGTAACTGCAGTTGGGAGAAGAAGGAAGAGAGAGGCACATTGCTCAGTGTTGGATATTCTCTAGTGTTTTGTTTTATTGTCCTGGCATTGTAATGGATATCTATATTAAGGAAGTTTTGTTGGGTTTTCTCTCGCATGAGGGTTTCCCAGGATAAATGTTGTGTATCTCGTGATTGTGTTTTTCTCAGTGATCCTACCTATGCTATTGTTATCTAGTAAATTGAAAAGAAACCTAATAATAGCTCAGAACTTAACAATTTCATACATGTGAAGCATTTGCCACATGTTTCCCACCTATGAAATTTCACATCTCGTTTGACCCATCATCAACCATTGGCCCATTGCGCTCTCATATGTGACACCCATCATGCAGATGGTGATAAAATATGAATGAACTATGGCATGATGGATGATCATCCACCTACATACCAGGTTGTAACTTTGAAGAAAAACAACAACATTGGGGAAATTAGGATTTTCAAATCAAACCGAAATTCACTAAAATCTTTCACGAATTTCAACATCGATGTAATCGTGGGAGTCAAAAATTTCAAATTACGGGAATTATTCTCCAGACAGGATGCAACCAATAGTTGGGTAAATGAAAGAATTTCCTACTTCTATTCCACCAACAATATCAAATACATTTATATGGGTAACAAGGTTTTTCCCAAAATGAATGACGCATGGTATCTTCTTCATGCAATGAGAAACATTCAAACCGCTATTCAGAACAATGATCTGCAAAATAACATCAAGGTCTATGTTTTTTTGAAATTGATGAAAAACATGCAGTGAGGGCCACTTCATTCTTTGTCATCATGTGACATGTATTCAAAAAGTACACCATCATAGCATAATTCATTAGTTTCAAAACAAAAATCTTTAATGGATTTAGCATTTTGAACTTATATGTTGAACGACTCGGTATATTCTACTTTTCACCTTTAGTTCCCATCTGAGCTAATTTTTTTTTTTTCTATCGATAGGGGTTTGTGAGTTGTTAATACACTATACAAAAAATCAATCATTTATGATATATTAATATCTTAGATAATAAAAAAACTCAAAGAATTTAAGAAATAAGTACTGAGAGGCTTACACTTAACTATAAGGACGAACCCTAGCCAAACTATGGAGTGGATTAAAAAAAATTGCTTCCAAAGATTTTGAAAGGCACTCTGATTGTGCCACTGATGCTTGTTGTTTGCATATATTTCATGAATAAATATCATCCTCAAACCCTAAACCCATAAAAATAAAAATAAAAACATTCTCAACCCATCAAATGAGGGACCAAAATGCTAAACTTTGATTGGATTTTTGCATTGGAGGTTGTAGAAAGGATATTATTTTATGAAAATGATCATGCCTTAAGGTATAGTCACATCATGGTTGAGACCACCATTGTGATCCAATAACATAAATCTAAAGCTCTGAAAGATTTGTTGCATCTACTTAAATTGAGAGATGGAGTGACTCTAAAACCTTCCCTTCCAAACCCTTCTCACTACAAGTATTGGTCTAGCACTAGCAGATGTATCACATCTCATCTTGTATGGTCTTCAAGTACATGTGGAAGATTCACAGGTCTCCTCTCCATCATAGGATGGGTTTCTCGTTGACAACTTAAGATTAAAATCCAAAATGTCGATCATTTTGTGAGAGGCACTTTGTTTAATGAAAAGAGTTTGGTCATGCATGCACTTCTCGTGCATGATTATGTACCTATTCATTGCCACTTGGTCCATTAGGACCACAAGCCATTGGTTATGTTGGCTTAGGAATATTACCACCTATGCAATTTATCTGTGACAATTGTACCTTTCTAATGTATCGCCAACAAAATGGTCGATATTTCCATGTTGATTGTATAAGATATATTCAACTATTGATGGGATAGACCATCCAAATTTGTTCTTCATATTCACACATTTCCAACTCCAACTATGACTAGATTCCAACATATTCTATGGGTGGATTCTTTGGAATGGAGAAGGAAGTCATGGTCAAGCAACTAAAAAATGCACACAAACCTCTATCTCTTTCTTCAAACCTTTGTGCTCATAATCTCTCTTGAATTCAAATCTCAAACCATAAGCTTCCAATTTTTGGATAATCCAAATGGAATTAAGGCCAATAATCTCTATGATAAAGTATAAAAAAATATTTTTATAGTCGACAGATACCACGCACGACCGTCATTTCCATCATGGGACCTAAAGCATTGAAACCCTCTAACTAGCCTTTCTATTGCAAGAACCTATGGTTCAAGGGTTCCAAAGCATAACAAAGGACATAAAGAATACACTAATAGAACATCTAGGGAACACATCTCTTATCAAAACTTGACATTAGATTACGATGTGCAAGGTTCTTTTACACTTGTCTCAATAGGTTGCACAACTCAAGAGAAAGTAAATATATAGTGAAATAACAATAGTATATTTTGGGTTAATGAGTGTGGGCACGATGCCCTTGGAAATATGAACATTTAAATTTATTCAAAATGTCAATCAATCTACATGACCATCAGAGCCAAGGGTATTTATTGAACATTGTCCCTCGTGCACTCCAAACATGAGGAAGAAGTAATGGAATAGTTTTGAAGTTGCTCACACATAACTCCTTCCAATTCACATATGTGTAAAGCTTCCCCATG
>WSFP011416497.1:0-23645 GCA_009831015.1 Picea engelmannii
TGAAGAAATGGTGGTCATTCATGGCTTTTTATAGCCAAGCATTGGGTTATTATGCAACCTCTTTTGAATGTGAAAAGGGGCTCTTTAGGGCATAATTAGGTCTTTGACCAGCCTCCCCACGTAGATTGAGCTCGGATTTGGTGTCAAATTGACTTGGGAGCCAATCCATTAGTGGTTGGGAGGCCGACCAGCTTCATAAATGCGTCGTTTGGCAGGCGCGCAGGTTTTGCACCCCACAGCCGCGCATATGCGCTCCAGGTACGAAGATGTTGCACGCGCGCGCGCGCTCCCAGTGGGTGCAAAGCGCCTTGTATATTTTTGGCCATTTTGTATAGTTTTGACCCTTTTGTTGTGCTGTGGAATTAACCTTGTGCCATGAATGACTGTTTTTCTGTGTTGATGATGCGGCGTTCTTGTCGCCCTGTGCGGACGAAATTTCAGTGATAACACCTAGCCTCCTCCATAGTTGTGATGTAATCCCCTTTCCTGTAATATTCCACCCCTGGGGAGTCACAGAGATATGCCTTCCTAATCATGGATGCTTCTGACTTCTCCTCCACCACAAGACCCTAACAATCCCTCCGCAAGTGACCAGTTCTTCGACAGATGGAACATGTGAACGGGACTCCTAAATAGTCCAATTTTTTACCCAGGATTCTCCCCATCCAATCTAATTCAATAGAGTCCAATAATCCACTGTGGATATCTATTTCCACCAAAACCTTCTTGATATGTTTATCTAGCACCTTAATAGTTGCTTCATCCACTTTTATAATGTGGCCTAGCTCATTTCCAATGGTTACCAGAGCCTTGGCGTTCCATAGTTTTAAAGGTAGACCGGGTAATAGCACCCAAAGATGGTGAAACTTGAAGTATTTTGTTACCGGTTCAAAAACACCTCCATCATTTTAACATGAGGTTGTTGTCATCGATAACCCATAACTTTTCTAAAAAAGCCTGAGTATATTTTGTGGATTTGAAGATGAATCCAAACCATCCCCTAGAAAGAGTCAAAACTTCTGGAGTGTAACCCAACATGGGAGCCCATGTAGAAACCACCCAATCTGGTAAACTTTGTTTGCACAATGTTCACTAAGAGAGATTCCCCACCAGTGCATAGAGGGACAAATTGCAGGACTCCTCCAATATTATGTCACCACCAAGGACCATCCTATGTTTTGACCTGTTTGGTTTCCACGATTTCAACAAAGGGCCCTTCCCTCCCCAGGCTCTGTGAACTCTCCCTCCCAAACTTCTAGGATGAGTAAACCTCCCTACAGTGTCATGACGACCCACAGAGTGCACTAAAAAACCTTCTTGGTAAGGAAGTGTCCCTCTAAGGAAAGACAGGATGAGTTTCAGAGGAAGAGAAGCAGACTCACCCCTTAATGTAATAGTAGGATCTGTAATGAGCTCTGCAATTATCATTGTTTTTGTTTCACCTCTAGCTACATCACACGACTCACCAAACTAGGAGAATAATCCATCTCTATTCCAAAAGGCCTCATCCTCCGCACCCATGAGTGCGCTGATCTCAGCTTCCATCCGGAAGATTATCCACCATGTATATCCCTGCCACCTTAACGATCCTTCTGACCTTCTCCACTAGAAATTAGTCTCGGCCAGTGTTTTTAAAAGATCACTATTAAACTCTAAGTTAATGCTAAGGTTCTCTAGATTTTCTCCAGTCACTTCACAATGATTCTAACCAATGTGATAAATAGTACAAAACTCCCTATCCGCCAATTTGGAGCTTTTTCCCATCATCCTATTCTAAAAATAGCAAAACAGAGCTTCCTCCCATCATCCTATTCTAAAAATTACAGAGATTCTGCCATTGCAAAGATTTCGCCAAAGAAGAGCTTTTTCTTAAAGGAATTTCGTACGATTAATCTCTTGCAGTGTAGGCCTTCCTTGTTTTGCATTTTATATTATTATTTTTTCAGCCAAATCGCAAGCAAAAAATTCATATTTCCTCGAGTGACAGGTATATCCTTCACTAATGTTAAAACCCTTTGTAAGAGCTCTATCATGCATATATTAAATGTTGGATGTGATTAATGTTATGTGATTGTAGGTTTTCATTTTATTTAGTAAAAAATACTCACATGTACACATAAAACCAAAAGTTATGGATGTTGGATCCAATTAGAGTTAAGTGTGTTGAATGAGGAGGGTGAGCTCCTCGATATGTTCCCTTCATCTCTGCAAAAAATGTGGCTACCCCCTACTCGCTTGACACTACAAGAGCCGAATACAAGTAAAAATGGAAACCAAACCATGGTTGGAATTGGAAACCAGACTGTTGACTGTGGCCCACGAGGATGTGACGTCATGGTCCAGTATAGGGCCAGCAGTGCCAATTTCACTGCCTCTAACAAATGGAAAAATCACCTGTGATCAGGCCAAATCCTTGGCTTTGTTGTACGGTATATAATTTGGGAAAAAAATTAGAAATGAAAATTAACCACCAAATATAGCGCAGAAATTTAACAACATATGAGTGGGAACCCTAAACCTCCCCACAATTAAGTTTGATATCAACGAAGCAAGATGTGTGTTGATGATTGCAGCTTCATGAGACATTCTCCAAATCGTACTCTTCTGGACTGAGTTGAGATGATCTATGAGAACACCTGTGTGATAGGTGAGTCGTACTTCTCTGGGCTGAGTTGAGATGACTTGTGTTGGTCTCTTGTCGTGCTCCCCTGGACTGAGTTGAGATGACTTGATATGGTCTCTTGTCATACTCTTATGGACTTAGTTGAGTTGACTTGAGATGGTTCTCCAGTTCATAATCCTATGGATTTATTTGAGTTGATATGTTTGAGAGTGGCATTCCCTGTGTTTGAGCACATGTGGACTTGTCCCTAGTAGCAGAGCTCTAGAGGATGTGTGTGAGACCCCTTTCTATATTGTCAAAGAGTAAGACTATTGTAAAACCCTAATTTGTATTGTGAAGGGTACAAGTCGGCCCTACTGTGTAAAGATGATTAATATTATGTGAAAGATTAATTGTATTATTAAGTTGTACAAGTCATCCCTATTGTGCCAATAGACATATCTATTCATTGAATTAGGTCATGTATATATTAGAGAGATACATCCCCATTGAGGATCATATCTAATTCACTCAACGCATTACTTGGAGATCTGAAATTTGGTGCGCACTTCTTATGCGTTATCTTTCTTGGTCATAGAGAACCCTATTGTGTGCACTAGGGTTTTTTCTTGAGGGACACCTTTGTTGGCATCTATATTTTCGGTGGAGAGGAGTTTTTCCCTTGGAAATATAGGAAAGGGTTGATGGGTTTTTCCCTTGCTTGAGAAGGGTTTTCCCAGGATAACTTACTCTGTCTTGTGCAAGGTTATTCTTCTTGTGATCTTGGTTTACTACAACTATTGTATTTTTGTTGTTGCATTGTTTATGGTTCAAGTTCATGCTAAATTGAAAAAAAACTACATGTTCTTGAGACACTGTTAAAAATTCAATATGGTTTCAATGAAGTGCTCCTGAAAGAGCCATTGCACAAGCTACTTCAACACCTTTCCAAACTAGTCATCACCTTCTTGCTACAACTGCAAAAACAACCCTTACCCTTTTCATTTTCATGCTATTTTTAGAACTTTCCCTTGATATTTGGGCCTAAATTCTTCATAGACAGGTACGGCCTAGTCCAACGCATCACCTGCAATTTTTAGATTGAAAATTGAAGAAGTTTGTATTTTTGACCCTAGGGTTTCTACAGATTTCGGTTTCTAGGGTTTCTGCAGGTTGTTGGGGTATTTTTGCAGCTCGATGGGATTATTTTTACATATAGGGTTTCTTTTTGGAATTCATAAGTCCAATGAATCTCCTAGAGACTTACTCTTGAAAAACACTAGGTTTTCTAGCCTATCTATTAGGGTTTGTGAATAATCTGCAAGCCATGAGGAACAAAATTTTGGTGGAAGATAGGCTTGATGGATCAAGCAACTTCAGCTCTTGGAAGTCAAGATTACACATCACTCTAGAAGAGAGTGACCTATTGAATTTTATAGAAGGAACTCTACCAGCAACAACAACCGATGAAGAGAAGGCTAAATGGAAGACATATGATGTTAAATCTAGGAAGATAATCATATACTCAATAAGAGATCATCTACTACCTCACATTTCTACCTTGAAGACAACTTATCTAATGCATGATGCAGTGAAGAAGATTTTTGAGAGAAACAACACTAACATAGCTCTTGCATTGAAAAATCAACTTCAAAATCTCAAGATGACAAAAGATGACATCATTGTTACCTTCTTCATGAAGATTTCAGAGATTAGAGATCAGAGATCAGTTAGGTGCCATTGGAGAAACCATAACAGATAGAGAGCTTCTCATGATAACTCTCAACTCTCTTCCAATACATTGGGAACTATTCATTCAAAGTATCATTGGAAGAGAAGATTTACCTCAGTTTGATCGTTTATGGGCAGACTTCACTCAAGAGGAAACCAGACTTATAGCCAGAAGTGTGCAAGACTCCCATCATGATTACAATCAAGATATTGCTTCTCATGCAAAGAAGGTAGAAGAAAAAGAAGAAGTTTCAGCAAATAATTCAATAACAAGAAAAATTTAGTATCTCCATCTCATGAACAAAGAAAAGACATATCAAAGATTCAATGTTTCACATGTGACAAGTATGGACACATTGCGATAAATTGTCCTACCAGGAAGAGAGGAAGACAACATGCATCCACTACCGATGTTGATTCAGAACCACCTCAGAGAGATGAAGATGTAAAGGATGATGCATTCTTCTTCATTTCAACACTCTCAGGTACGATTCCTACTGATAGTGATATTTGGTTGATTGACAGTGGTGATTCCAGACACATGAATGGATATAGAGAACTTCTTACAGATCTTGTAGAAAAAGAGTCACGTCTACATGTTGTACTTGGTAATAATGCCAGATATACTATGAAGGGAGTTGGATCGTATTCCTTCCAACTAGATTATGAGATGCCACTTCAATTAAGTGAGGTACTATATGTACCTGGGATGAAAAGGAACCTTGTCTTTGTTTCTACCTTAGAGGATAAAGGCTACAATCTTATTTTCTCTAAAGGAAAATTTCTTGCATGGCACAAGAAATCATGCATGGATTCTGCCCAGATGATTTGTGTTCGAGAAAACAGTTCGTACATATTGATTGTCCAACCAGTTCAGGCCTTGTTACATGATATTATCAGCTTGAGAAATATATGGCATAGGAGACTTTCTCATTTACATTATAGATCCCTTCCGGCTTTGGGGAATATGGTCACTTGCCTTCCAAAGATACATATCGAGCATGATGGCGTTTTCATAGGTTTTGATCTTGGAAAGAATGTCAAGGGGTCCTTTCCGAGGGGTTTTCTTATGAAATCAGGTCCAAGACAACACAAACCAACCAAAGAAAAGATGGAAAAGTATATTCAATGTCAACCTATGCATATGATCAAGGAATTATGCAATAAAATAAGAGTGATTTTATGGGAAAGGGACATGTCGTTGTATTATATTAAATGAAAGTAGAAGATACAACCAAATCGCCTTGATGTGGAAAGATTCCTTTCAGTGACCCTTGGTTCCAACACACACAATTGCTCTACATTTTCATGAAGAAGATCCAGTACAACTTGATAGACCAAATAGAGTCTTCAAGCTTCTATCCAAGCAGATTTCTTCACACAATTCTTTCACCAATTCTTCATTCAATATTTCTTAACCTTTTCCATGAGAAACCTTTCAATATATAGGAGAAGGAGAGATGGTTAAATGGATGAGGATGGTCCCACTAAATCTGAGAAGTCAGTAGGATGCCAACCATGCAAATGCCAACTCATTTTCTAGAAGATTCCCTTTTAGAACCTTCGTGACCTCTTCTCTTTTCCAAGCTTTGAAATAGGTTCGAACCCTACCTATAGAGCAGAATGGGAACAGTTCGCACCCTAAGTGTGGGTTGCTTGCGAGAATGAAGGATTTTCGCACCCTATAACATAGGCAGCCTGCAAACTCATCTTAAAAATTCGTTTTTTAGAAGAAGACATTAGTCACTTTTCTCAGGCAAAAATTCCTTGTGGGAGCCTAAATACATCACTTGTAGAGAGGGATGATTTTAAGGATGGAAATTTATTTTAAAATGTATAAACCTTGGCGAATCTTACTAATCCTTCATATGCTAACTATAAATGTTTGGCGATATTTTTGTAAAAATATTCAAATTTCTAAGGATTTTATGTAGTTTTTATAAAATTTTGGCTATTTTTAAGTTAAAATAATTTTATCCTATAGAATTTGGGCAAATCATTTTTAAAATAAAGAATCTCGTTTTTGGAAAAACCATGGAAAATTAGCCCATGAGAGAAATTTAGCCCATAAAATCATCCCTGGTAGTACTAGAGACATCACCAGATTGACCAAAATAATGTGTAATAGAATGCCCCCCAAAGTATGAGGCTGGAACTTGTGACAGCCGAAATACTTTGTAAAATGTGTGTGTGTGTCAAAAACAAAGAGTGCACCTAATCGGAAACCTATAAACAACCAAGCATCTGTAGAATATAATACCAGTTCTGAGGTAGGCATTCCCACGCTCAGATCACAAATGAGTGGAATCATAAACGTAGGTCATGGACACCAATCATACACTGTGGATCCATGTTGTCAAAATGCTACATAGCCACCAGGAATACACTGTGGATATATGTGAGAAGACTTGACTTAAGACATAGCCACATGACATACAAAGTGGATCTATGTTCTGATACAAATCTTACATACTCCATCGTAGCCTAGATAAAAAAGATGAGACCCAGGGTCTTCAATTCCGTCACCTTAAAGTACGAATCTAGCCATGCAATTACATGTGTTGAAGTCGAACATGGTAGAAACCACTTGATTACTGGTCATTGATGAAAATCATTAACAAGTGAGAGGGAAATCACCATTGATGTCAATGACTCCCAAGGTATCGAAGTACAATCTGAACGAATACAAATGAATGATCTGAAGTCAAGCACTCAACAGAATCTCTCGATCGGGGATCAATGATGTGAAACCCCTATTGAAAGTGAAGAGACCTGCCATTAAGGCATGGAGGTTCCAAGGTACTAAATGATTTCTAAGTCTCATTTCTGGATAATGAGTTGGAGTCGACAAAACAAGACTCGTCACAGGACGGCCTTGATGTATCCCCCATCAATGACATGAAATAAGTAATAGATTTTGAGGGTGAAACAAAGTATGAATACGGGTTGAAATGGACACAGGGAAGGCCGACATAGTAAGAATGGACAACTGCAGATGGCCGACTCAATAGAGGGATTGTTCGAACTTCTCTTGAACATATGAACGACACGACCAAGGACTTGGCAGCACTGACTCAAAGACGACCCAAGATCTAACCTTGTAGCAAGTCGAACGAGAGACAAATGGATTTCCCAACCCGGATTCAAACGACGAATAAGGGGTGTCATTTTCAAGAGCAACGCTTACTTCCATTAATACGAATACAAAAACATATCCCTTTCCCAAAATTTCCCCCACCATTTATAGTGAGTACCTCTTTATTTTTACACAAGCTTAAGGAGAGTAACATGTGCTTATCGATGTAAGCTCATCCTTCGGATGAGTCCCTCAGAGTATATTTAACAAACCCTAGGAAGGAGTGGTTCGGTCCCATTGTGGGTCTTTCGATGTTTGTTTAATGAGTCCAAGGATAGAAAACTCGGGGGTTTTTCATGTTTTAAGAGTCTGAAAAACACTTAAAGAGAAATCTCCCAGTTCCTTTTTCGTAAAAGAGTTCGATGAGACCGAAAAAGTGATAAACGATCGCCCATTGAACGTTTTCTTCAAATACTTTAACGAGCGTGAAAAGAACAAGATCATTCGGCAATCTTTTCATTTTTATGGAGCATGAAAAGAGCTTAAAGGATACTCCTTTACGTTCGTCATTTTTGTGTTACCATGACAAGTATGAAAAGACAAGAAAAAATATACTCGGTTACGTTCTCATATATTTTCGAGCGCGAGAATGAACGAAGACTGAGATCGAATTTTTTTCTAAAAAACCATAAAAAAGTAGTCGTACATGCGACAAAAAGAAAAAACACCCATACCCCCTCGTTCGGACTTCGAAGTTGTTATATCTACAAAAAACCACACTCACAAGGCTATTAGGGTATTAGGATTTATAAACAAAGCAATAAAAATAATATAAAAAATCAATAAAAAATAGTAGAAAGTGAATAAATATGGGTGAAAAGGACTTTTTACCATTTCATTGTTACTTTGCCAAAAACTTGTCCAACATACCTCGTTTGCCCCCACATTTCTTTGCTCAATTGCGGGAGGCACAAGCGATCATTCGGCGAACGGTTTCAGCCAACGAGGTAATCTCTTGATTCTTCAACTTTTCCATGTTTTATTTTTGGTTTTTATTGGCAAATTTTTGGGTTTTGAGTCCATTTTAGGGTCAGAACATGCGCCCAAGCATTCTCGCAGGTGGGCCATGTGGGACCTGCGAGAATCTAAGATTCCCACAGGTGGGCTTTAGGGCACCTGCGAGAATCTCTCACTGTGCAAAAGGTCCACCTGTGGGGGCCGAAAAAGGGATTTTAAAGTGAGGTTTTGCTCAATAAAAATTATGCAAGAGTAACAAGTTGTTGAATTCCCTCTCATGGCTCTTTTGCAGGTGTTTGACCATCATGATGTTGGAATGGAAAGAAAGAGAACATGAGGAGGATGATTCCATTGCCGGGAATGACCCGGGCACAGTCGTTGCCCTTCGGGACTATGGGCTCTTGAAATTTTTCAGGATCCTGGGCATGAGAGCCCAACTCAGGTTATTGGAATACATGGTCCACATGTGGAACATGGATCAACAGTTATTTCACATGGGATTCCATACACTGACACTAGATATCGAGGATATCTATTTTCTGATGGGGTTGTCACGGCGTGGATACCATGCTACTTTGACCGAAGGTAGAGGCGATTGACTCCCTATGAGTGAGTATGTTTGTCAGTATTGTGTTCTCGAGGCAGAGAGAAGAAAGGGTAAGGTTTCCATCTGGGGGGTCCAATATCTGACCCTGCGGACCATCTTGTTTACTATTGCACGCATGGTTGGGAGCGCAACTTCGCACATGGATCTCCAGAGCTATTTCCAATACGCCATAGAGTGCACAGAACCTCAAATTTCTAACTGGTCAGAGGCAGTTCTCTGCAGTATGAAGAGACAACTGACAAAGTGCAGAAAGGGTGACTTGAAGCAATTTGGGTACGGGTCACTTTTGGTGTCATTCTTCCTCAATAGGGTCCCACTACTGTGACTACAGGTTGATTGGGGTTTACCGACCCCATAGGATCCGAGGATGTTGAGGTGGTGTAACCTCATGGCTCGACATGTAGCCAGGCCTATAATCAAGTATAATGATTCATTTTTTGACTAGTTGAGGCCCCAGATGCCGATGATCGACGACTACGCATATGCCGGTTTGGATTTTCGAGGGGATCCGGATTTGGTCCTGCCTAAGGATGCTCAGTGGGGTGACTTAGGTGAGAAGTACACATTTTGTTCTTTTTAAATGTTTTTGTAAATTTTATCATATGAAATGTTTTTATGTTTATCCAAGAAATAATCAAAAAAATTCTTTTTGATGACACAGATGTGGAGCCGTATCGACCTCTAGGAACGTCTCCCATTCAAAGACGAGGAGAAGTGGCTCCAGTGGCAAGATGGGATGCCAAAGACTATGAAGCAGTGGAACAAAACTTGGAGGGGTTGATCACGGATGTCCCGAACATTGCTATTGGGGATATCCCGAGACGTTATCAGCGCCATACTGTGGGCCTGTCCGAGTCTCTCAGTCGACTAATCCATAGGGTAGCCCGAGCGGTTGTGTGTTATCATGAGCGTTATCCATGATGCTATTTTGTAGAAGCTATAGGTTTCGTATTTTGAGATTTTGATCCTTGGACAAAAACTTTTTGTAAAAACTTTTGATCGTTATATACATATATACGGCCTCTACCGGCTTATTTTGTGTTGTGTTATACATGTGACATGTGATTGGTTTATAAACGTCCCAAATGTCTGTCTAACACATAGTTAGCTAAGGCGTCAATCAATGTATTTAGACATCTAGGAATGTGTTGATATTCGATATAATCAAAATAACGTTCCAAGAGGCGAATTTGTAAATATACCCGTAATAAAGTAGGACTTCGGATAGCATAGACGTTACTTAATTTTAGTACTACTAGCTGCGAATCAAGTTGTATAACCATGTGGCAGATATCAAGCGAAATAGCATCAATCAACAATTTGATGACGACACTATATTCTGCAATATTATTGGTCGCACGACCAAGGCACACACCTCGTAGACTGGCAAGTTCGTTTGTAGGTGCGTAAATTGCCCATGCAGTAGAAGCAAGGTTCTGAGTACTACAGCTAGCGCCATCGACGAAGCCAATGTGGGGTGGCGAAGACTCTGGCATCTGGAAACCAAGCACAATGCAAGATAAGTGATTGAGGGCAGAGACCAAATAACGAAAAAGCATACTAAAGTAACACACAAAAAGTATGATACAATAAAATACAAGCACTCATGCACAGGTGATCTTAAGCATAGTACTTATTTAAGTACAACCCATTTATGGGCTCACTCAAAGGGATACCATCGTAGTCTACCAACTCGTAAGCTCCTTTCTTCAAAACTTGTTTGACGATATAAGGACCTCGCCACATAGCTTCAAATTTTTCGGCTCCTAGCATATCCCGATCTTGTTCGTAAAGGAGAACCAAATCACCTTCGGAGAAAACACATGGCTTGACATGTTTGTCGTATTGGGCTTTGACGCGTTTCTTCTGGGCTTATATAACTAGGGTGGCATCACGACGAGCTTCGTCTAATTGAATGAGATACAACACATGTTCTTCTTTGACATAAGTGTTTGGGAGAAGTTTGACAGCTAGTTTTAGGGAGGGTATCTCACATTCAATCGGAAAGATGGCTTTGAGACCATAAACTAACTAAAATGGTGTAAACCCAGTAGCAGACTTAACGGATTTCTGGTAAGACCACAATGCTGAAAACAACATCGTGTGCCAACTCATTTTGTGAATCCCTATCATTCGTCGAAGCATGGTAATGAGGATTTTGTTTATTGCTTCGACTTGGTCGTTGGCTTGTGGGTAATAGGGTGTTGATTTTTCATGGTGAAGACCCATATTTTCAGTGAGTTCGGACATCATGAAGTTTCTAAAGTGGCTACCGTGGTCAGTAACGATAGCTTGAGGAACACCAAATCGAGAAATGATGTGATTGAATATAAATAATGTTGCAGTCCTTCCGGTATTGTTGAATGTTGGCATCACCTCAGCCCATTTCATAAAATAATCTATAGCTACAATAATGTATCCATGCCCCCCAGCTAAGTGAGGGTGACATGTCATGAAATTGATACCCCATTTCGCAAAAGGACCAACGGAGACCACAAGGTGTAGAGGATAAGGGTGTGATCATATTTTATTGTTGTAGGTTTGGCAAGCGTGGCATTTTTGGACAACAATTATACAATCATTGAATAAAGAAGGCCAAAAATACCCCACTCGTAAGATATTCTGGGCAGTAGCATACCCAGACATGTACCGCCACAGGCTCTAGAATGGTAGTCATTTAGGGATTTCTCGGCTTCGTCAAATGTGAGGCAGCATCGAAAAACGAAGTCAATCCCACGACGATAAAGAGTATCACCGAGGATAATATACTGACAGGCTTGTTAACGTATTTGATGGTGGTCAATGATGGACAAATTGGGCCGAAAAGTCTGGGTCTAGAGATATATGATGATATCTCCATACCAAAGGTCATCGGAACTGATCAGGAAAAAGGATTCATCGGGTAATGAATCTTCTGCTACATTTTCCGTCTCAAAGCATGGAAGGTCGCATATCAACTCGGCAAACACCAAGGATTTCTTGGACTTAGCGCGTTCGAATTCTAAGTCAAACTCCTGGAGTATTACGATCCATTTGGAGTATTTCCCCCCTAGCAATTGATGTGTAAGAATGTGCTACATAGGGTTGCAGCTAGAAATCACCGTAGTCTTGCGTAAAAGGATATAGTGTCGGAAACATTGGACAGCTTGGACGGCTGCCAAGGCCAGTTTTTCAACATGTAAATACTTGGTTTCGGTAGTCGTGAGACTCCGAATTAAGTAATAGACGACATGTTTGTCATGAGAATCATCCTCCTGGACGAGAACCATAACGATGGTATAGTTTGAGGCTGCGAGGTAAAGGAAATAATCTCGACTGTAATCAGGTGAGAAGAATAGTGGGGTACATGTCAAAGATAGTTTCAAAGCTTCAAAATCTTTGTCGGAAGTGGTATCCCATACGAACTGAGAACCTTTCTTGAGAAATCGCGTAAATCCAAGAGTTAGCTTAGCATAGTTTGGGATGAAACGTCGGAGAAAGTTTTCCTTCCCTTGCAAACTTTGTAACTGGCAAAGTGAGGAAGGAGGAAGGAGATTGAGAATAGCCTCAACCTTCAAAGGATCTACCTTGATCCCTTGACGTGAAACAATAAATCCCAGAAGTCGACCGGATTCTACGCAAAAAACACATTTGTGGGGATTCAAGCGTATATGGTAAAAATGACATCGAAGGAAAATGGCGCAGAGGTGTACTGGATGATCTACATGGTGCATGGAATGAGTGGGTAAGTCATCGAGATATGGCTGCACAATGTGCTTTATATCATGAAAGGCATAAGACATAGCACATTGAAAAGTTGCACCGACATTCTTCAAACCGAATGGAAGTTTCTAGTAGGTGAAAGTGCCCCAAGGACAAATAAAAGAATTTTTGAGTTGGTTTGTGGGTACGATATTGATTTGATTATATCCGGAGAAACCATCCATTAGAGAAAAGATTTTACTTCCGGCAAAATCATCGACGATCTAGTCAATGAAGGGGGTAGGAAATTTGTCTTTAGGACAAGCTTTGTTAATGTCTCTATAATCAACGCACACACGGATTGTGCCTTGTTTCTTGTCAATCGGAACAAAATTGGAAACCCAGTCAGTTAGAACCATAGGGTAAATAAAGCCATCTTTGAGAAGTTTCTCAACTTCAAGCTTGATAGTGACTGCTTTACGTGGGTGGACTGGACAAAGTCGTTGTCGGATAGGTTTAGCGCTCGGGTATGTTTTAATCTCATGTACCATAATGTCGGGGTCAATCCCCGGCATTTCTTCATAGCTCCATGCGAAGACGTCACATAATTCTTGGAAAAGAGACTTGTAGGTGACAACTTCATCATGGGAACACGAAGCTCTGATATGCACATTTTCAACAACTCCAGGTTTTATGGATATGTCGAGGGGGATGGTGGGTGAGATATTACTTAACTTCCCTTCATAGAACATATCGTGTGTAGACTCGAGAACGGTAGAAATGATGAGAACATTCAACGGGGTTGAGAGTCGTTGGTAACCCTCGATGGTGCGTTGTTCCAGGAAGAGGATGGAACGATGATGTCCATCATCCCAAGGGGTATCCTCCACGGACATAACAGACATAATCATCTCGTCTGTAGGAAAAATGACGCGGAATGGATCCAGAGATAAAGCACCAAGAGAGGGGGTAGAAGGGGTTGTCGATTGAATGGCTTGATAAGAAGATTCGATCGGACTCAAAGGCATTTCGTTGCCATAACGAAGATGATCGTCAGAGTTGGGTACCATCCACGGGTCGTAAGACGTAGGGGTTCCGTGAACAGAGGTGGAGATCATTTTGATCGAGGCGACAAACAGATGTGGAACAACTAGTGATGGAATGGGGAAAGTACCCATCAAAGAGGAATCTTTAAGAAGACCGACACCGACGTTCTCATATCTAGGGGGGGGGTTTGTAATGAAAGGTACGTTTTTGGTACGTGCATCAGAGTGAAAGAAGGCCAATTGGTCTATGGTAACTACTTTTCCTTGATGTGGAAAATGCACGACATGGAAAAGAGTGGACATAATTGCATGCATGGAATCGATCTAGCTACGACCAAGTAGAAGGTTGTAATCAAGAGGAGTGTCAAAGACCTCCACTTCAACGTTGACCATTTTTCCTTCTAACGTAATAGGAAACAAAGGGAGGACACTGTGAGGCTTAAAACCAGACCCATTGAAGGCTTTGAGTGTGTTGTGGGATTCAGTCAAAAGAGGAGAGCTGATGGCTTTCCAGCAGGAAATAGACATGACACACGTCGAGGCACCCTCATCAATAAATGTTCTACAATTTTTTTTGTTGAAGACAATAACTTGTATTTGGAATGCGAGTTGAGGGGGTAACCTTGGAATGTGATCTTCCAAGTAAAAAATTATTAAATTTGTATCTGTAGGGTCGATTCCACCAATAGCTTTCAACAGTGCCTTCCGTTGTATATGACAACTCTGAAGGACTTCGAGGGCTGACATTGTGGACGGTGCTTGGGCCAGATCTTCAACAATACTATAGTTTTGGGCAGCACGTGCATGAGGATTGAAAGCTGATTTTTGAGTAACACCCTTTGGGGGAGGGCAAAGGACTGTATCTAGGCTTGGTTTTTCTAGATGAAGAGGACCATTGGTAGGTGGAGTTGTGTGAGATGGTTGGACCAACGAAGGAGGTATTGCATCAACCTTCTCTTTGGAGGAAGAATAATCTTTGGCTCGAGTGGTAAGTGTGATGTCATTATTCTTTGAATCACCTGTACACATTAAGACATAGGATGTATTGGAGGGGGAAGGTTGGTCATGAATGACCAATTGGGCCTGTTATTGAGAAGGGAAGGGTTGTGACAACATGGTTGGAGTGGGGGGTTTCAGGGTCCCTTGAAGGAACTTAGTAACCTCGGCTCGTCGTGGACAATCCTTAGTGTAGTGATCATCACCACAGATAAGACAAGGGTATCGGGGTTTGCGCTTATCCCTATCGTCAACAGGTGGTGTTTTGGTTTTCTCAGATTGCGGATTATTTTTATCCTCCTTGTTCTTACCCTTTCCTTTTTTGGATTTATTTTTGCCGGTGGGGGTAGATTGAACAGAGTTCACCTTAGAAGTTTTGTCAGTGGGAGGGGTAGGAGATGGAGCATTTTGAACATTAGAAGAAATGGATTTGGGGTTGTTGCTATAGGTTTGGATGGAATGAGGTTGGGCGTCGAAACTGCCAATCACATCGTCAGCTACATGAGAAGCAGCAGGAGTAGTTGAAGTAGCGGAAGTAGAAGGACGAGGTCTGTCATGGAGTAAGTCATAAAGAGTACCCATTTGTGAGTAAATGAGGTTGAGGTATTGAGCACGATTGATTACCTGTTCTTCTTTGACAACTCCACCCATGGCGATGCCACGAGCGATGTCATTCACGAATGATTTCATGAACCACTCTGCCAACAACTGATTGGGAAGTTCGAGTTTGATGAGACGTCATCTTCGTCGCCACTCATGAATGTGATCAGAGATATGGGTGGCTTTGGTTTGTTTGAAAGAACTCAAAATTTCGGTTCTCGTCTCCTAACGGATCGGTAACTGGTAGTGGGTGAGGAAAGCCATAGCAAGGGTGTTGAAGTCGGTGAAGAAGCCTCGTGGTAATTCTATATACCACTTCACGGCAGAACCTGTGAGGGTTCACTGAAAAAGGTGTAAACAAATAGAGTTATCCATCAAGGAGTTGGATGAGCACCAAAGGTGAAAAGTCATTACATGATTGTTCGGGTCCTCTCCCAGTTTACCATCGAATTTAGGGATGTCGGATGGTAGTTTGGCCGGTATGGTGAGCAATTGAGGAGAGTGATGGATTAGATCATTTAAAATCATCGAAAGATCAGGGAAGTCCAGGGTGGCTAAGAAGGGTAATTGTCTATTCACATGTGGGTACTGGTGACTTTGGGGAGGGAGTCTCGTCGATAAACTAGTGGGACCATAAGCAATTTGCATATAATGTGAAGATCCAGGCAGATTCGGTTGTTGGTATGGAGGTAAGTAATTCATAGGGTTGTACCCTTGAACAGGGGCATGGGGTTGAGCGTTCGAGCCCCAAATAGGATTGGATGTGCCTGGATATGGTTGGCCTATACTGGGGGGTATGAAGGAGCTAGATTGAAGTTGTTGCCCCCCAGTCAAGTGAGGATTATGTTGAATAAGATAATTCCAATACCGGGCCAAGGATGGATATATGTTTTGTCCATAGGGTGGGGTCAGTGAGGGTTTCCCTCCAATCGGGGGTTGCGTCCCAATTGGGATTTGTCCTGCAAAAGGGGATTGGGTTTGACCTCCTTGGTGAAATTGTCCACCTACAGGAATCTGGTAATTAGGTGTGAAAGACAGGATGGTGCCACTAGGGTTGGTGCCTCCGATAGAGGATGGAAGAGGTCCTCTGAAAGGGGGTCGAGGAAGTGTCGGAATGAAACTGGGAACGAGATGGTGCCTAAAAGGAGTGAAAATGCCAGGAGTCCCGGATGAGATTTGTGTAGTAGAGGGAATAGAAGCATTCAATGCATGATATCCGGGCAGAAGTGTTGGGGTGAATCTAGGTGAAAGCGGTGTGGTAATGGGGGCTTGGCTAGCCGCTGTAATCCCAGTGTGAGGACTCGTAGTATCTGGGACCATTGTGTAATGGACCGTTTGTAGAGGGATAGTCAAAATGTGGTTAGCTGGTGGAGCATATGTACCAAGAAAATAATAGGCAGTAGTGAAAGGTATTTCATCTGGATCAGATGTTTTGGGCAGCTTAGGTGTGACAGTGATATCAACGCCTGCTCCTGAGCCAAAGAGATCCCGTCTAAAAATGCCAGTAGTCCAAAAAGGATCTTGACCCTCAGGTCCTATGAAAGGTCTAGTTGGTAATCCAGAAGACTGAACAACTATATCTCTGGAAGAATTCACTCGAACAATACGTCTCTCGGAGTCGGGAGAAAGTCGGAAGTCCTTTCGAGAATTGGTAATTCAGAAATGTTCTAAAGAGTTAATTCTTTCCACTTGTGGAGTGGCAACGTCTTTGACTTCACTTTGTTGAGGAGAGCCCTCCGATGAGTTGGTAGGAAAGGGTTGAGAACCTTCCAGATCCTCTGGGGGTAGGCCTTGCATTCTATGTGAATGACGTGGAGGGTCAATTATGATCGAGTTAGAATATTACGAAATAAATTCTATGGCCAACTTGGGTAAACAATCAACACGTGTTAGTAAAATCTAGGAAGCAAAACCAAGCAAACAAGACCTTCCAATTTCGAAGTCACTAGTTGGTGATGAAATCCAACATTGTGACGACGAGACAACAAGGGGCTGGTCAGGGTGGAAAATTTACGTTGATGACTTGCTTAACAGACTTACACCCTGGTGCAAGCTCCCACACACAATCATGGGTATACCCTCCAAGGAGCCCGAGTGAGTCTAGCCAAGGTCGATTCCAGGTACCGTGAAGACTTACCCCTTCACAGTCACCTTGTGTAAGACCCTAATAAGATAGGCTACTAAGGTTACCACCAACAACAATGATTCCTGGGGGAATAGTTGACAGTCTGATCCACATGCAAGGGCAAGGTATATAGCCTGAAATCATCTTGAGAGGCTTCCACTCATCATTGTGGGCATACCTTCAAGTGATCCCCATAATACGTGCAATCTCTACACCGATATCAACAAAGCAGGGTGAGTAACTCTGTCAATCTCAATGCGACCTCAGGTTTGACCCTTGTGTGAGAAGGGCTTCCTAGTACAAAATGCTACAAATGGAATTTGACACTCCTTATCACAAGATACTATTGTGTGTTCTATGCTTTGGAGATTGTGTCTCACTGCCTATTCCAAATCTCTAGCCTAGCTAATGTTGGTGTAAAAGAGCCGTAGAAAAAGTTACTAGTTGAATTTTAAAGTTGCGCAATATTATCAAAGGTTGTTGTTATGAAAAAAGGAGATGGAAATGAAATCGATGTTCTGTGAGACTCTGACCCAACAATACATAAATAAGGATGAATGATACAAATTTTCATTCGATGAATCCTATTTACAGGAGGGAAAGCGGAGTTTTCTAGAACAATGCGAACTACGATGCATGATCTTCTCTGAAATGTAATATCAAACAATCATGAACAATGCAAATTCCCTATTCGTTCTCTTTCAATACTTGAATGCCAATATTTTTCGAATAAAAGGTTGCTTAAAAAAAAGAAAATGTCTTTAATTTTTATTAGAAACCAAGAAACAAGGATGGAACTAAGAAAAAGTAAGCAACCAACGAAAAAGAAATACACAACAAACACCCAAATCGATCTTTCAATGAAGATAAAAATAACAAACTGACAAAACCAGACTCTTCAAATGCACATGGGTAACAATTTTCCATGTAATAAGCAATTGAAAAGGACAATTAATATCAACTTTTAATCCAATCAAAGACTCCCGACCAAACAAGCACTCGGATTTGAGAATCGGAGATTATACCCTTGTTAAGAAAAGGTCAAGAGGTAAAAATTGAGAAAAAATGATCAAGAAGAGCTTTCGATTTCTGAAAACTAATCATTCACGAGATTTGAAGTCAAGAAACATTCAATCACTGGCTAGAGAAGTTATTTCCAGACACACCAACCAATCTGGGCATCTGAAGACACAAAAGACTTAATCCAAAAATTTTACAAGTGAGTTCGTAGTCTGGCAGTAGGGTACAATGAGAGAATTAAGGATTCTCGCAGGCTAGACACAGGCAGATTGCAAGAAGTTCGCACTAAACTGAACACTAGGGTGTGAAATTCAATTATTCTCGCAGACTATAGAAAGGTGCAGTGCGAGAAGGTTTGTAATCAAGCAAATTTTGGAAAAATGACAGAGCTTTTGAGGGAACTTCTGGATCCAGGGAGTCTGTAAGAATCTCCTCAAGACTCAGAGATTGATTGGGAATGAAAAAGGGTAGGTCAAGAGAAAATGGCCAGGTAAAAACCACCAAAATGGGTTGTATCTGCCGTGGAGTCACCAATTTTGTTATCAGATAAATCGATAGGTGCGGACACTAACAGATCTCCCTAGATCCACCTGGATCTAGAACAAAACAGGACAGGACATGACTCTTTCTCTAAGTTGCAGTCATTGAATCTACTACTAAGAAGGAATGAGTGACATACCTTTATATCACTTCCTTAGGTCTCTGTTGTTCCCACTTCACTCTGGTGCTCTTATGAAATCAAGTCCAAGACAACACAAACCAACCAAAGCAAAGATGGCAAAAGATATTCAATGTCAACCTATGCATATGATCAAGGAATTATGCAATAAAATAAGAGTGATTTTATGGGAAGGGGACATGTCGTTGTATTATATTAAATGAAAGTAGAAGATACAACCAGATTGCCTTGATGTCGCAAGCTTCCTTTCAGTGACTCTTGGTTCCAACACACACACTTGCTCTACATTTGCATGAAGAAGATCCAGTACAACTTGATAGACCAAATAGAGTCTTCGAGCTTCTATCCAAGCAGATTTCTTCACACAATTCTTTCACCAATTCTTCATTCAATCTTGCTTAACCTTTTCCATGAGAAACCCTTCAATATATAGGAGAAAGAGAGATGGTTAAATGGATGAGGATGATCCCACTAAATCTGAGAAGTCAGTAAGATGCCAACCATGCGAATGCCAACTCATTTTCTAGAAGATTCCCTTCTAGAACCTTCGTGACCTCTTCTCTTTTCCAAGCTTTGAAACAAGTTCCCACCCTACCTATAGAGAAGACTGTGAACATTTCGCACCCTAAGTGTGGGTTGCCTACGAGAATGAAGGATTTTCGCACCCTATAACATAGGCAACCCGCGAACTCATCTTAAAAATGTGTTTTTTAGAAGAAGACAATAGTCACTTTTCTCAGGCAAAAAGTCCTTGTGGGAGCCTGAATACATCACTTGTAGAGACATCACCAGAGTAACCAAAATAATGTGTAACACTAAGAGAAAAAGGGAAGTCTGTAGTGACTTCCAAGTGGATCTATAAGATCAAACATGAAGCTGATGGAAGTGTCGAGAAGTGCAAAGAAAGATTTGTGGCTAGAGGATTCTCTCAGGTGGAGGGAATAGATTATGAGGAGACATTTGCTCATGTTTCCTGATACACTTCCATCTATACGATTATTTCCCTTGTCGCATCCATGGGTTGGAGACTACATCACATGGATGTGAAGACAACCTTTCTCAATGGAGAAATTGAGGAACAAATTTACATCAAGCAACCAAATGGATTCGTGATACATGAGAAGGAGTCTCATGTGTGCAGGTTGAAGAAAGCCTTGTATGGACTAAAACAGGCACCTCGTGCATGGTATGAGAAGATTGATGGGTACTTTATGAGATTGGGATTCACCAAGAGTGTTGTTGATCCCAACCCATACTACAACATTGTTGGTGATGAGTGCCTGATTTTAGTCCTATATGTTGATGACTTATTCTTCACTGGTTCAGAAAGCCTGATTGTTGAATGCAAGCATGCATTGGCTTCTGAATTCGAGATGAAGGACCTTGGTATGATGCACTACTTCTTGGGACTAGAAGTGTGTCCAAGGACTGATGAGATTCTCCTGAGTTAGGGGAAATACACAATGGAGATATTGAAGAAATTTGGGATGACAGACTGCAAGCCCATGGCTACACCAATGGTGATGAATCTAAAGAAATTGAACGAGACTTCTTCTGATTCAGGCAAGATTGATCCACATATTTACAAACAACTGATTGGATCATTGATGTATCTTGTTAACACCAGACCTGATATATGCTATGTAGTGAGTGTACTCAGCCAGTTTATGAGTCAGCCAATAAAAACACACTGGATAGCAGCAAATCATGTGTTGAGATATTTACGAGGCACAGTAGGTTATGGACTGAGATATTCCTCCCGTGTAGACATGAGATTGTAGGGATATGCCACTGCAGATTGGGCAGGGAGTGCAGTGGACCGGAAGAATACCTATGGTTGTTGTTTTACTTTGGGATATGCCATGGTTTCCTGGTGCAGCAAGAAACAAACTTATGTGGCTTTGAGTACCACAAAAGTAGAGTACATTAATTATGTGTGGCAATCCACGAAGCAGTGTGGCTTTGCAAGCTCCTTGTAGACTTATTTAGACATGAGATGGATTCCACCGTTATCCATTGTGATAACTAGAGCTTTGTAAATCTCTCAGAGAATCCTGTGTTTCACGATAAATCAAAACACATTGAGATCAAATAGCATTACATTAGATATATGGTGCAGAGGAAAGCAGTACATGTGTGATACCTTTCTACACACTATCAAATTCCATATGTCTTCACCAAACAACTTGCCATGACGAAGCTCGAGTGATTCCCTGAGAGACTTGGCCTGGTGGAGAATGCCTCCCTAGCTGAGAGGGAGTGTTGATAGCTGCTGCTTTATGAGACATTCTCCAGATCGTACTCCTCTGGACTGAGTTGAGATGATCTGTGAGAATGCATATGTGATAAGTGAGTCGTACTCCTCTGGATTGGGTTGAGATGACTTGTGTTGGTCTCTTGTTGTGCTCCTCTGGAGTGAGTTAACATGACTTGAGATGGTCTCTTGTCGTACTCCTATGGACTTAGTTGAGTTGACTTGAGATGGCTCTCTAGTTCGTACTCCTATGGATTTAGGTGAGTTGATCTGTTTGAGAGTGATGTCCCATGTGGTTGAGCACATGTGGACTTCTCCAAGTGGAAGAACACTAGAGGATGTGTGTGAGACCCCTTGCTCTATTGTCAAAGATTAAGACTATTGTAAAACCCTAATTTGTATTGTGAAGGGTACACATCGGCCCTACTGTGTAAAGACAATTAATATTATGTGAAAGATTAATTGTATTATTAAGTTGTACAAGTCGTCCCTATTGTGCCAATAGACGTATCTATTCATTGAGTTAGTTCATGTATATATTAGAGAGATACATCCCATTAAGGATCATATCTCATTCACTCAATGCATTACTTGGAGATCTGAAATTTGGTGCGCACTTCTTATGCGCTATCTTTATTGGTCATAGAGCACCCTATTGTGTGCACTAGGGTTTTGTCTTGAGGGCCACCTTTGTTGGCAACTATATTTTCAGTGGAGAGGAGTTCTTTTCTTTGCAATATAACAAAGGGTTGTTGGGTTTTTCCCTTGCTTGAGAATGGTTTTCCCAGGATAACTTCTTGTGTCTTGTGCATGGTTATTCTTCTTGTGATCTTGGTTTACTGTAGCTATTGTATTTTTTGTTGTTGCATTGTTTATGGTTCAAGTTATGCTAAATTGAAAAGAAACTACATGTTCTTGAGCCACTATTAAAAATTCAACACTGCAATTGGCCGACTTTCCAGCAAAATAGCCCTTCTTTAGGAATGCGCCTAATTAAGAAATAATTAAAAAATTGGAGATGATCGTCACATCGAAATAAAGAAGAATTAAAAAACAAAAAAAATATTCATAGTCAGAGAGTAGAGAGTGTGGGGATAACCCAGTATTTGTACGAGATAGGCAACGAAGATCACAAAACAAAACATGCATACAGAGAGGAGGAGCAACAGACACAGAATCCCATGGAAGAAGATTTCTAATTCATGTTCCTTTGCTAAGGTATATTTAGGGTTCATTTATGTATATCCCTGTGTATGTGCTCATTCTATCGGTGTACAAGTTTTTTTTTTGTTTATGTGCTTTTTGTTTTGTATTCTATCTGGAAAACCTCTCTCCCTATGTATACATACTCTTTTTTGTATGACTATTTATGCAATAACTTATGTTGTGGATAAATTATCTGCTAAGGTTTTGAAGCCGAAGAAAATAGAAGAAATGGAGTTGAAACCCCTTAGCCCAGTGAGCAGGTTACTTGAAGACGACGATTCTGGGGTTGATTCGGGTGTTGGCATTTTCTTTGAAGGTGATGTAGTTCGAGTGTTCTTATGGAGCCCAGGGACGTGATGGACAGTTATACAATGTGCATTTCAACGGGTATATGATTTATGTGATTATTTCTCTCGGTGTTAATTAAGAGTTGTAGGTAATATGAGAGTCTCGGTCCTGGTTAAAAATGGTTTTGGGCATTGAACTATTCCCTACAGTTTTCGATGCAATGTTTGGGGGTTGGACATGCCCCGCTCATTTTTGGGGATTTGAGATATTTTTGTTGTTTTTTTATTTGTTTTTTCTTTTTTCTTCTGGGTTTGCGCTTCATTGGGTATTCAAGGATGTCTTTGTTGTGTCGTTGTGGAACATATTAACTTAGATCCATACTCTGACATTAGGATTAGTAGAAATCTCTTCTTTGGTTTTGCCATCCCCATTTACACCTCCCTTTTTAAAGGTGCCTCGTTAAAACTATAGAAGGATTACAATTGTACGGAATATGTCTTGTAACACAAGCGGCTCGTTTTCATAGGCCAGAGAATCGTTGTTCATAAGAACTTTTGTTTGGCTAAGTTGTTCTTACACGTACTTTTCCTAGAACATCGATAGACTTATCATTCCATTTTTTAAACGTTCTTTATATTTCATACCATTATAAAGAGATTCTTAAATACACATAATAACATACAATCACTAGGAAGCAATATAAGCAACTTTGCTACC
>ML862258.1:0-16226 GCA_009831015.1 Picea engelmannii
TTGATTATAAATGTGTGAAGGATGCCATGAACCCCTAGAGGGAACCTAATCCCCAAGGTCTACCACAAGGAACTCCCACTTATATACAACCACCACCACCGACGGTCTTACAAAACCCAATCCCCCACCAAGGAGTCATTAACACTCAACCAGATGTGGCCCAATGCCCACACCCACAGGGGGAGTTCCCTCCACTTGGCCAGTCTCACTGAGGGAACACCACCAACCACAGTATCCTCCTCATCACTGAAGAGGAAATCCTCTTACAAACACGCAATCACCAATACTACACACCCATAAATCCATTACCCACCACTTCAGAAGATCCCCAAACACCAACAGAAAAACCTTTGATGATCCCTCTCCTTAAAAATGAAGCCATCACCTGCATACCCAACACACCATTACACAAGAATGTGCATAATCCCCATGCCCGAGTGGACCATAGATATAGTATTATTGATGATCTCTTACAATCCCCCATTTCCATGTTCGTTATGGAAGTACTGCAAACATGCCCATACCAACAAAAGGATTTACTCTCCAAATTGGGGGTAATCGATCTTGCAAACACCTGTCTAGAATACTCATAAAATGATCACATTTAACTTAGACAAAGAATACCCACAACTCCCATCCTTAGTTGCATTCTAGATTCTTGTCAAAATCTAGAATATCACCATTCACCATTACATCATTGATGAAGGAGCCTCTGCTTGCATTATGTCCAAAATTGTATGGAAACAACTCGGTTGCCCAAAGTTGATCCCCTCCTCCATCACCCTTCTTGCTTATGATGGTAGACCCTCCCAACCAGAGGGCCTGTATCAAAATGTTTCGATGGAAGTATGTGGAAAGAAAATCCTAATAGACATAGAAGTCATAGATTCTCCATTGGATTACAATATCCTTTCAACTGAAGTTATGTGTATTCCATGCATGATGTATCTTCCTTAGTATTTCATACCATGTTATTCCCCCACAATGGGAATATGGTCACCATTGACCAACTAACCCACTATGAACCTAACCAATCAAGAAACATTGATAACATCTCACCTCTCATCTGCTCAAGTGTTGACCTTGTACCAATGGTAGATGTTGGCCCAAGAATATTTCAGGAGCCATCCTTGATAGGCTCATATCCGGGCTACCTCGACCCCACCCTCGACATAAACTGTGTTTGTGTAGTTACCTTAGATGGGGTTGATATTCCTAACACCCCTCCTTCTAGAGACTAATTGAACCACCCCCTACCCTCCCTCTTACATAAGAGACACTTCCTGAGAAGCCACTTATAGGAGAACCCATCAAAAACCCACCACCCATGGGTCAAGTCCCTATTTGGAAAATGGTCACACATGCCAGTACCCAAATACCCTTATTTTATCCTTTCCCATGAGTAACAACATATCAAGTTTCTACTACTCTCACCTTAGAAAATATGGTCATAGCCATCCCTATATAGTATCTAGAACCATCAGCTATGGTAGTGGGTTTATCGCTTCCACCGCAACCTGCGGTCGCATTATTGCAATCAGTGGCTCATCCATCCACTCACCCAATTGGTCACACAGTTGGGGGAAATATTACCACTACAGGAGATGCTAACTCTAGAACAGGGGGCACTACCACAAACCAACGAGGCACATTCCACCATACCACCCTGCATACCACCCCCATGCACATTCTGCAACAATGTTGGAAACCCTACCAACCTCTTCCCCACTTTACTTGAGTTGCAAAATCTCATTCCAAAACTCATAAGTACACCACTATTACCCACACCTGCAACTCCACCAACCTCACAAGAACCTTCCTCTTCTAAACCCCCTAGTTTGATTACTAAGAACGCTTGTGTGATATTCTCTCAACACGGAAATTACACGCACCACTGCCCAACCCTCCCTCAATTTAGGAATACCCTAGCAGTGGTACACCAAACCATATTACCCACATCCTCCTTTGTATCAACCATTAATGATATTCACTATATTTCTACATCAGTTAATGAGTGCATGAGATGCCATTACGAATTGTGCCACCAAATGGATCATTACAAATATCAATGGACACTCATCACTGAGGGATGAACACGTTGGAGGGATTCCATCCCACCCATTACACCATCCGTACACACCCAGATGGATAAAATTTCTCACAATCCTCATCCCAACAATTATGATATTCCCCCTCCATGACCAAACCTCTTTCCTTCAAATCCACTTACCATATATATTCCACCATGAGGCATAGAATTCCTATCCAATCCTCCAAACTCCCCTGTAACACCAATTTATTAGATTCCCCCTCCTCCATACCATTATATGTCCAATTCATCACTTGTATATGGATATTTGGTTCATGATGTCTACTGACATTTCCTATTCCCCTCCTGTAGTTCCATCTACCTCAGAGTCCAATGATGATATCCAATGCTCAACTCCACCCCTATCCATAGATGACTCAAATACTACCCCCGTGATTTTAGACACCCTACTCTCGCCTGTTACATAATTTCTATACTCAATCAACTTTCAATCTGATGAAGACATTTTAGAGGTCCTATGCACACCAGATTACTCCTAGGATGATTTTCATCATCGATCCATTTTTATGGTGCACAAATCCTTTCAACCACCCACAAACACCCATGTTTGTACCATCGAAGCTAAATATTTCATACCCTCTGGCCATGTATACTGGTTCGAAATTCCAATACCGCGCCTGATGTGTTTGAAGAAGGTAGCATGGCCAATATCCCACCCACAATCAAGATCGACATCTTGGTCAAACCCAATGTCATGGAAGAAATTACCCTAGGGGAAACATGCTCCCTAGAGAAAATTGTAGCATACAAAGTCCTCTTCCAATAATATCGGGATGTGTTTTCCTAGTCATACACCAAAATGCCCGGGTTAGACCCAACCATTGTTGAACATCACATTGACACTTGGCTTGACATTGCCCCTATTCACCAAAAGCAATGACCCCTTCACCCTTCCAAATCTATGGAAATAAAAGATGGCATAAAAAAAATACGTACAATTGGATTCATATACCCCATCCCATACACATGTTGGGTCTCCAATCGTGTCCCTATCAATAAAAAATAGGGCACCATTTGAGTTTTCACATACTTCTGTGATCTCAACTAAGCTTGTCCCAAAGACAAATTCCCTACCCTTTTCATCAATCAAGTCACCGATTCCTATGCCAGTCATGAAGTAATTTCCCTCATGGATGGATTTTCCAGCTATAACCAGATCCAAATCGTCCATGAGGATAAAAAAAAAACCACCTTCACAACCCGCTGGGGTACCTTTCCCTATCGCGTCATGCCCTTCAGACTAAAAAATGCCATGGAAACCTTACAACTTGTGATGACATAAACCTTTCATGATCTCGCTGACATCATTTTTCCCTACTTGGATGATCTCACTGCTCAATCAAAGAAACATTCCCAACACATAAAGGATCTATGGATCATATCTGAACACTGTCAAAGGTACAACATCCAGCTCAACTCGCTTAAATGTTTCTTTTGCGTCATTGTAGGCCACTTGTTGGGATTTATTGTGTCCTAGCAAGGCATCACTATAGACCCCCTTAAAGTTCTGAAGATAAATGAAATTACACCTCCTATGAACTTATGTTAGTTAGAGAGCCTCCAAGGAAAATCTAGTTTCTTGTGGAGTTTCATCCATGACTATGCCATTCACTCCCATGGTTTCCTACGATTACTCAGATGGGATATCTCATTTCACTCAGAACACCATGCCCAAGTAGCCTTTGATTCACTCAAATATGCACTCAACAAAGACCCCCTTAATTAGTCCCCCAGACTATGATAGAGATTACATACTCTACCTATCTTCCTCAGAAGTTTCCTTCACCGGGATCCTCGTCCAGGTGAACGATGATCAATGTGAACATGTTATATACTACATCAACAAGAATCTCTCTGGGCCACCACTCAAATGAAATAATGAGGAGAAGTTGTCTCTAGGAGTCATCCTCAGAGTTCAAAAGTTGTTCCACTACATCTTTCTTCATACTACCAAATTCATGGAAGATTCAAACCCTATGCATTACCTCTTGATTTAGCACCAGATCAATGGAAAATTCACTCCCTGGATCATCATTGTTCAAGAATATGACCTAGAGTTTACCACCCGAAAGAGAAAAAAATCCCTTTTCCTCGTTGAACTATTTGTATAATTTCTATATAACTCCTCTAATCACTCAGTCAATGAGGATTTCCCCGATGAACATCTATTCCTCATATCATTCATAGACCCATGGTATGACTATATTTTGGTCTACCTCCGAACTCAAAAATTCGATCCTCACCTATCTCGAGATGACCATCGTTGTATCCAACACCAAGCCTCATGTGACCTCCTCATCGATGATGTTCTCTATCAATGAGGTGTCGACACTATCCTTCAATGATGCCTCACTCTTGAAGAGGTAGAAACCATTCTTAATGATTGTCATAGTGGCCCATGTGACGACCACTTGTCAGGCATGTCCACTTCCCAAAATATCATCCGGGTAGGGAAGTTTTGACCCACATTGTTTCATGATTGAATCTGCACTGTTAAATGATGTGACACATGTTAGTTATATGCACATAAGGCTCAAGAACCCCTAAACCTTCTACACCCAGTCATCACAACAGTCCCCTTCTGTAAATGTGGCATCGATTTTATGACATGTACTCCTCCGTCCAACAGTGGACACAAATACATCATAGTCATTTTTTACTACTTCACCAAGTGGGCCGAAGCTATCCCCACATTCAACAATACAACAGACACAACGGTGCGTTTTTTCTTCGACCATGTCATCTCCCACTTTGGGCCCCCCTACAACTAGTCTCCTACCATGGTAAGCACTTTGAAAACAAAGAATTCTCATAGCTATATGCCAAATTGGGATTCACCCATGAGTTCACCTCACCCTATTACCCACAATATAATGGGAAATTCGAGGCTATCAACAAAGTTCTCAAAACTATCTTTCAACACATGGTTGAAAAACACAAGACCAATTGGAATCATATGCTTTTCTCATCCTTATGGGAATATCCGACAACTGTCAAAATGACTACCATTTTCATACCCTTCCACTTAGTCCATGATGTCGATTCCATACATCCCATCGAGTGAAAAATCCAAACACTATGAACAACGATTGAGCTCCTACCCAACACTTTGCAACTGGAGAAAAGGTTGATCGCCCTTGTATCTCTCGAAAAATATCAGAGGGACTCACTAGAACAGAACGAAAGAAACTAAAAAGTGGTCCAAATCCACCTTCGACCGCCAAGTTAACCTTCGATATTTTACCGAAGGAAACCTTGTGTTGGCTTACGATATTGCCCATGATACTCTCGACCACAAAAAAATTGAGTCCCTTTGGTGGGGACCCTATGTCATCTGCCATTTCCTTACTAAGGGAGCCTACATCATGGCTCACCTAGAAGGGGCTACCCCCAAGGACCTGGTCAATGGGTTATATTTGAAGAAATTTTACCCCTAAGCGTAACCCTTTTACCTTAGGTTTTCTTGCTTTCCTAGTTGTGTTTTATCCTTTGTTTTATGGATTTAGCTCTCTCATGACACAGGCATAATCCTATGTCCTTATTTTTCAACAGATGAATCCTTCATTCCCTTATCACATCGGGTATGCGAATGGAGCTAGTCGCTAGACCTAGAATCTCACTTTGGTGGCCTGGTCCATTTACACCCCCAACCATGTGTTTCTTCATACCAATGACATATGCCTCAGTCCTACCACCAATAACTAAGAATAATATGTCGTCATCATTGATATACTCTTTGAGGCTAGTCACCATCATATTCATCACCTTAGCATTCTCCTAGATTCTCAGGTCATCGTCCATCAGCTCAACAACGTGTATCATTTCTGAGATCCATGTCTTTATCACAAGTAACTGCAAGTCAAACTCCTATTACAGAATTTTGATTCCATCACATTTACTCATATTTCTAGAAACCTCAATCAAATGGAAGATCACATGGAAAATCAATTACTAGATTGAAATTTATCACATTAAACATACACATCATATCCAACATTTAATAAAAACAAGTGCACCAACCATATCATCAAAACATCAAACACATAAACATAACCAAACAATATATTCATATATAGATCGACAAATGTCAAATATGTGTTTGATACAAAAATACAACATGCCTTAGCTCCACTGACCAGGCCATCTCAATCAATCAATCTATATAAAATGGGATTTCATAAGAATCCTATACATCATACAAAATTAGGCTCAGCCTGTAAAATGTCTCCCTATCATCTAGGGTGACCCTAACTAGGGTACATCCCCACTAGCTGGTCCCCCCCCCTAGGGGCATATATCTCATATGAATCCACCAAATCATGGCAACCCTTGCTAATTATTCACATTGAACCAAGTATCGCTAATGCAGATCCCTGCAAATGCACTGCTCCAAGACTCCCTCATCCCAACTCCATGGCCACAGGTCCTCTGGTACCCCATCCAGTACAACCTTGAAATTCCATCTCAACTCCTCCATATCTCAGTCTTGGGTATCCTCTTTCTCTCTACCCTACCTAGCTTCCATCCTTTCCATCACTGCATGGGATGGACTTTCCCTAGGATGAACATATTTGTGAATCCTCCTCACTCGCCCATTTGTAGCCAACTCATCTTCTAATCCTTGAGCTGTGTCTGCCTCTCGTCCACTTGGACCCACATCTCCATATCCAAACCTAAAAGGATGCATCAGTAATCAAGATACACAATCATATCAAATCAAAGCATATGAAAAGATGCGAAAGTACAAAATTATCACCTATGTCACCCCACTCCTCACCCAGTGGAAAGCGCATATTAGGTTGCTATCGGAAATCAATCCCATGATACGAGAAGTTATAGAAAACCTATGGAGTATACCACTAGAACCTCTCAAACAGGGTCATAAAATATTGTCCCACACGACCACCTCCCTAGCGGGGCAATATATGTGCCCACCTCACCAACCTAGGATCACGCACCCCATGTGGGTCCAAAATCTCCTGCAGGCATATCAAGACCACCCACTCAAAGATAAAAGCACATAAGACAGAGCCAATGGAAAAATCACTACCCCTTTCCACCATAGAATTGTTGAACTGGGCTACCATACACTCACGCATCATATGATCCTAGGAAAACATCCGTCTCCCCATCGCCTCCTCAACAATCACCATCTGAGCACTTGAGATGTGTTGGGCCCAAGATGTGTTGGGTCCCCAAGGACCTGTACACCCGTACCACCATCATGGAAAATCCTTGCATCTCCAGGCAATAAATAATGACTATACGTAGTGAACCACCACTCATTACCATTTTCCCTGAGCAGTAGTGGCTGGAGAGATCCCCCATAGTCACCCCTGCAGGGATCCTAGACTGTGCGGTCAACTCTGCTCCTCAAAACGAGAATCCCATCAGAAAATAGATATATATATCTGCAGAGATGCATATCTCCCTCCCTCGCACCACAAAAACATGTCGATCAGGCTGCCACATCCACACAATGAAGTCCAGAAGCGCCTCCTATCACCTGATCAACACACAGTCAATAAATGTCAATAGCCCGACTCAGGCTAGATGCCACCGGATGCGGGAATCCTCCCCCACCATGCTCCATAGAGACTCCCCGTCTCTCTCATGCCATTGAACCTACATCCTCTCACACTGATCTACAACCTTCATCTAGTCCAATAGGTCCATATTAGTTTTCATCATTTATAATAACTTCCCAAATCCAACCAAAGAAAACTATGTTTTCCTGTGTGATTTTCCCCTGAACAGTTGTGCACTTCTTCACAACTGTTTTCTTAACAATTTCATACTTATGTGTGATTGTTTAGCTAAAAGCTATGCACATCAGTGCGATTGTTCACTTAACAGTCGCGTTTCAACCCCACGAATGAAACCCAGATAGACACACACATATGGACGACGTTTCATATAAAATACGTGTATATGTGCGTGGTTGTCCTTCCAAAATCCGCGCACATTAGCGAGAATATGATTTCAATATCTGTGTCCAACCCCCACACTGGACCTTGTGGCTGAAATTCAGATCCCCACTTACATGTGCACACTAGTGGTCGATACATTCATGCACTATGCATGACTGTATCAATTACATCTTAGTACATATGCGTGGATGTAACATACCCAACCTCCCAGTCCGGATCATGCCACTTAAAAATTTCATGCTCTGATACCATATTGTGACGTTCTCCGGCCACTCTCGTCATGACAATGCCACTACTCCAAAACCAAACTACTCTGATACCATATTGTAACATCCCTTAGCCATCGTCGCTGGGGAAAATGCAACCTCAGACACACACGATCTCAAGCTCTATTATAGTTAATTAAAACTATCCATTCCCAAACACAGACCTACTAGGAAATGATAGACATATCTCATTGTGGAATAAATCACATATAAACATAAAAAAAATAAACAAAGATAACATGAAATCATACATGCAACGAAACACATGATATTATTATAAGAATCACATACATGCACTAAAATACATCATTTAACCATCAAGCACATAAATGATACTTATATGTTATATTTAGTGCATCGACTATGTGTAGACCTTCCACGAACCTCCCATCCTTATACCACACTTATCATCACTCTCGACAGTGGGTCACCCACGAGTTGGGACTAAAATCCACTGGGAAAGGGATTCCTAGGATAGGAAAGGACAACAAGAAGTTGCACCAGTCTACAAGAAGGATTTCATCCAAGGAGCCACTTACGCCCACCGCTCACAAAATCTCATTCCCCACATGCCTGTCCCACCCCAGGAGTATACACCTTCACTGTCACATAGTCCATCGACTACTCCACCCCCCTTCCAGGGATTCAACAATAGGCCTGGCAAGAATTCTCAGAGCTCTGTAGCTACTACTGGACTCCCTCCAGGAGAACTCACTTCCCCAACAAATCTCTCACTCGAAGAGAGTTTCTCACAGTACTGACAACCTTCTTCTCCAACCACGGTCCTGACAACCCCCCTCTTCAAATACCAATATAAAATCGGGTAAGGAAAGGGGATGCCTCAACAAATTACAGAGGTTCATAATGGCATAATTGGCTATGGTTGCATGCTTTTTCAGTGTGTGTATGAACTAGACAAGAGATGACAAGAATCCTGAGGATGAACTTGTGGGGAAAAATGGCCAACTAAAACATAGGAAACCCACAGGGTACAGGTTCAACAAAGATATCAATTTGGTCTCATTGTAGAGGTTCGGAATGGTTGAAGGTTCAACAATGGTGTTCCAAGATTTACTACTTTCCTTCTTGTTGCATGCGTGAGTGGAAGGAATGGAAAAAAATTCCCCTAAACAATCAAAATACCCACATATAGTTTCATGTTCTTGAGATGAAACATGGTGCTCATGAAGCACGTTCCTCTCTATTTGGAAGTAGTTCCCCTTCCCCGAAGGAACTTAGGATAAATTCATATCCTCCTTACAACATTTAGAATAATAATATATATTATTCTCTGGGATTTAAGCTCTTAAGGTTAGCCCATTTTTCTATCCTCATCCCCCTCCCTTACCCAGCCTAGTGTAGCCTAGTCTCCCATACTATTTCATCCTGGTAAGTCTACACGCAATGATTCTTTTATATTAATGATTTGAATATTTACATATACAACACAGACTCCTCGCCTTAGCATCCTAGGCTCTCTGGCCCAACTATCACATAAGCCTCCTAGATTAACATTAATTTTCTCACCAGCCTATGAAACATGTTTACAATTCATGATTAAATTTAGGGGCTTGGCCTTGGGGGTATTACAATCCCCTCCCCTTATTTTTTCATTGTCCTCAGTGCAATTATTTTACACCATATCATCAAGATTTTCAAAATATTCAAAAAGATGAAGGTATTCTTGTTACACATTATTTTGGCCAGTGATCCATTGACAACATGTGTTCATGTTCCCAAAAAGAGCCTTTCGTCAGGAGGAAAGTGATTGACTTTTTCTTTCTAAAAACCCTATTAAGGAAGGTTCACTGCAGGCTGCACCATCCACAGGGTGTGACGATGCTTGATCATTGCCCCCTGTTGTTACACATTATTTTTTTCACTCTTATGACCATTATTTATGTAAACCTATATGTTGTCTTCAGAGGGATCAATGGCCTGAATTCCCGAGGAAAGAAGGGAGAAGAACTTTTCCTGAGAGATGAAATCATATTTTCCTTTGTAAAACCCTAGTAAGGAGGATCGTCACACCATGTCCAGTTCTATGGGTGCAACGATCCAATATCATCACATGATGTACTATACTTGGACTATGATGTTGTCGTACTCTTCTCAGTTCTAGGGGTGCGATGATTTTTGTACGTGGGGAAAACGAGAATCTTTTCATTGCTTCTAGAAGGAGAAGCTTTTGTGGTGAGGTTCCCTCCGATCAGTTTGGATCTTACTTGCTTCTCTGATTTAGTGGGATCATCCTAACCTCATCGCCTTATCCTCTTCAACTTATAAAAGGAGAGGATCTCTCATGGAGAAAGTTGGCTAGAGCTTGTAGATTGGAAATTTGCCTTGAGATTGCTAGCTTGGTTAGAGTGGATTTGAGATTTTCTTTGTCAAGATAGATTGTGAGTGATTTCTAGATCCATAGTCAATGAATTCTTGGAGCATAAGTGTGTGGGAAATGAGGGACAGTTGGAAGGGAACTTAGGACATTAAGGCTTTGGTTGTAATATCTCTTTCTATTATTTAATACAGATGCACTTTTCTTTCCTATATGAATCTTATTTGTCCATATTGTATGATTCCTTGATCACATACATAGTTTCATATCAAATATTTCTTGTATTATTCTTGTCTTCGATGGCTTGTGTGTATTTGTAGATGTTTCTCCATAAGCCTTGTGACAGAACTTGGATCAAATTAGAGAAAGTGGATCTTTGATATTTAAAAGGTATGTTCTAGATCCACTTCTTATTTGATAATTGAAATCTAAGGAAAGAGTAGTGTATTGTCTTGTTTTGTTCTAGTTTCATAGTGAAACTAGGGAGATCTGTTTGTGCCCGCACTTACTGATTAGTCCGATAACAAAATTGGTGACCATACTGGGGATAGATTGTTTTCCTAGATTGTTCTTTTTCCTTGATTTTTTGATTTTATTCTGATTTACTGAGTCATTAGGTGATCCATGTTGGTCCTCTGGTATTGAAAATTCTTTTGGAAATCCTGTCTTTTTTTCATTTTTCTTGTGTTTTCAGTCATCGTTGCACCTTGTCTTTTTATAGCCTACGACAATCCTATAAAATATTTGTATGTTCAAAAATCGTTGCACTCTATCTGTGGAAGCTAGTGCGACGATGTCGCATTGTGTATTTACCCTTGCTTGTGACGATCCTTGATCGTCGCACTATGTAGTTACCCCTGCTTGCAACGATTCTTGTAGAATTTTTTTTGGAGGGAGAGTCAAATTTTTCTTCTTTACCCAGATCTGTGATTTAGTTGTGGAGTGAATTTTTGAGATTGATTATGGTATTTTTACAATCTAATTGGAAACTTAGAATCTTCTTTTATCCATTCTTTGCTTGGTTTTTTCTTTGTTTTCTTTTTAAATATTTGGTCTCCTACTTTGAGTGTCGTTTAGTTACAAAGAATTGTTTTTATTTAGAATTGTTTAGTGAAAGAACACATTTTTTTCCTGAATATTTCGTGTTAAAAGAGAAACTTAGTTTGGGTTGTTTTTGTTTTGAAGTGACTCGCTATTGATTTTAGTGTATCTTTGAAACAAAAAGTTTTTAATTTCTTTCTTTGCATTAGATTGGGGGCATCTTTGCATTTGAAGTAGTGAAATTGCATGGTTTTTGGCATTTTTGATCTTGAAATCTTAAAAACAATTCTTGAAGATCTCTTAGGCTCATTTCTTGAAGATCTTGATATTGATGAATTTAATACAATTTTGGGACATTGTTCATCTGGGAATGATAAACGTTTTCTCTTTCTCGTAATATAGCTTTCATCAAAGTGAAATTTTTTCATTATCATTTATTTTCATTGTTTAGAGTTGGTTAAAACATCATTTAGTCCACACCATTTTCCTCTTGAGTAAACAACAACCATAAAATAAAGAGATTATAAAAATTGATTAGAATTTTTTATGTTTTCTGGTAGAAAACCTAAATTAGATTGGTGGTAGGGATTTGGAATAGGTGTGAAAGATAACTTTCCAAAGCTGCAAACAAACATAGTATCTTGAGTTAGAGAGTGGTGAAATCCACTTGATACATTTTGTCCTGGGAAGCCCTTCTAACAAAAGGGTCAATCACGAGGTTGCATTAGGACTGGCAGAGTTACTCACCCTTCTTTGTTGGTCTTAGTGTAGAGATTCTGTGTATTATTGGGGTTCACTTGAGAGTGTACCCACAATTATGTGTGGGAGCTTCTCGAGTTGATTTTAGGATTAGATATTCTTCCTTTGCACGTGGATCGGAATTTTGACTGTTTCCCAAAGCATCATTGTCGTAATTGGTAACTTTAGTGGCCTATCTCTTTAGGGTCTTTACAAGAGGTGATTGTGGAGGGGAAAGTCTTCACGATACTTGGAATCGACATTGGCCAAACTCACTCGGGATCCTTGGAGGGTATACCCACGTTTATGTGTGGAATATTGCACCAAGGTGTAATTCTGTCAAGTAGGTCGTCAACGTAAATTTTCCACCCGCTCTATCTTATCCCCTTCGTACATTTTTCCCGTGACGTTGGATTTCATCACCAAGTAGTGCGTTCATTGTAACAAGGTTTTGTTTGCTTGTTTTCTTACTATATTTTTAGCGTGTGTTGTTTGTTTTCCCTAGCAGACTCTAGGTTGGATATTTATTTAATGGTGTCAGTTCCCGGAATGACCAATGAAGGAACCCCTTTTCCAGGGGAACCTTTTATTTTTCCTTCTTACGAAAACATTGGTCCTCCTCACATCACTATTCTGAGCCTTTCAAGTCTCACAATTGGATTACCATTATGGTTTTTTTCCACTCAGGTAATCCTGACTGCACCTAGTGTTGTAAACACTTCCCCCAAAGAACATAAACCTCATGTCGATCCTTCACCTTATTCACCAGTAATATCTTCTTCACCTTCTTCATTTGCAAGGTCTTCTTCCATTTCATATTCTTCGTCGAGTTAGAGCTATGAAGATAGTCACCCGGTGGATAAGAAGAAGAAGAAAAGGAATATTAAGAAGAAGAAAAATAAGGAAGGGTCCAAACATTCAACCACTGCTGGACATGTTGGAAAATAACCAATTACTGATAATCGTGTTGGGAGTGTTGATGGTGCCAAGATCACCAAAACAAATCGTAATCCCAAGTACCCTTGCAGACTTTGTAAGGGTAGCCATCTTCTTAAGGATTTCCCTAGTCTATCCAAGGTTATAGAAGCATGGTCTACACACCCTTGCTACCCCATGTCGTCAACCTCTGAACAACATGTTGATGACCTCCCATCAACTAGTCAAGATATTGTGGGGAAGAAGAAAAGTAGAGTCAAGTTCTTGTGCATGTTATGCAAAGGAATTCATATAACTCACCTTTTCCTTCATATGGACGAAGCCTAGAAATTACTGGAATACATGACTATTTCACATACTCAACTTCCAGTTGCTTATCACAAGCTTACTCTCAACCCACCTGTAGTTGATGGAATGATCAATCTGGTCCCTTCATCGGTTAGCCCGGTTGATCATGTAGTCAATCTAGTCACGTCCTTAGTTGCACCAGTTGACAAAGTGGTTGATCTGGTCCTATCCTTGGTCAATTCCAGTCTCCTGTTAGAGAGTGAAATCCAAGTGGTCGATCATTTTCCAGTCGTCGACCCCATTATCCCCTTGGAGAATGCAACTCAAGTGGTCGATCTTATCTCGTCATCAGTCGAAACTACTCTCTTGCTAGAGAGTAAACTTGATACTACCCATTTTTTTCTCATTGATACATATTCTACTATGTTGGGGGGAATTCCTCCTTCTCCCATGGAACCCCCTCCAAGTAATGAGGTTGCCCTTTTTTATTGGGGTGCACTAACTGGACCTCGTCTTCCCTCTCACATTCCTTTCAAGATTGGAGTACAGTTTTTTGGTTGGGACATTCCTCAGACATTGATAGATGAAGGTTCGTCTGTTAGTATTTTGTCCTCTCTTGCTTGGAAATATTTGGGTTATCCTCAACTTGTGCCAATTACGCTAAATTTGTTGGCTTTCAACAAAAGAACCAGTCAACCTTTAGGGATCCTTCCTCAGTTTCCCGTAACTTTGGCAGGGAAAACTGTTGTTATTGATGTCATGGTAGTCTAAGATGCCTTGGATTTCGATTTACTCCTTGGGAGAGATTATGTCTATTCCATGAAAGCTACCGTGTCCACTCTTTTTTGTGTGATATCTTTCCCTCACAATGGAAGAATTTTGACTATTGATCAACTTTCATTTTTTGGTCCTGACTTGACCTTCAACCCAATGAACTCCCTGAACGGTTATTATATGCATACGATATCACCCCCACCACAGGTCAATTATGTGGCATTGTCTCCCATGCCTTCATATGATGATGAAGATGAACCTCTAATTGTAATGTTAGTCTCTTCTGAGTTAGATCCGGTATTTGACATGGTGATCTCTTTGATAGGGATTTTAGAGCCTGATCTCCTCACCCCTGTCGTGGCCCTTGACATGTGTTCCTTCCAGAGTGTGTTTCTTCCGTCAAATGAAGATCTCTTGGGATCCTAATCGATTTTTGTCCCTTGACATGGTGTCCTTCCGGAGCATTTTCCTCTTGGAAGACATGATCAAGAAGAGTCTTTTGAGCATGATATTCTGATTTAAAGCTCGTTAAAAAATGAAACCAGCTTGCGAGGATAGTTTTCGCGTCTTTGTAGCAATCTCGTTAAAATATGAAACAATGCTTGTGAGCATAGATCTTGTTTATGTGTCAAGCTCGTTAAAAAATGAAACAAAGGTATAGGGATTGAACCTGGATTCTCGAGCATAGTTCTTTTTCCTATTTCAATCTCGTTAAAAAATGAAATAATTTTCCCCCTCTCTGTTTGAGTCAAGTACTTCGTTACGTGTAGTTTTTGAAGCTTCCTTTCATCCTCTTGTGTTGTTAGATGAACCAAATATTGGGGGGACTTTGATTACAACTTCTAGACTTCATGCTAAAGTTGAGTTACTAGATTCTTAAGCTAGGGGCTAAGTACCAACCATCTCTGTATTTGGTGTTGGGAAGTCCAAGCATAGTTTTCTATGGTTCAATCTTGTGTAAAAATGAAACCACCTACCTCAAGCATAGTTTCCTCTGGTTCAATCTTGTGTAAAAATGAAACCAAGTCTAAGCACAATTTTGTTTAGTTTTAAGCTTGTGTAAAAATAAAAACCATCCCAAGCATAGTTTTTATTTTATTTTAAGCTTGCATAAAAATGAAAACAATCTCGAGATTATTCTTTGTTCTTTATCGTGCTCATAAATACATGAGAATTAAATCGAGTAAAATTTTATCACTTTTTCAGACTCACATTGGGAATACAAAAAAGGACCCCCTTGGAGTTCCCTTTAATCTCTTTTCAGACTCTCTAAACATGAAAATATTGCCGAGTGATTTTGTTCTTTTCATGCTCTTTAAATTATTTGAAGAAAATGTCTAATGAGCAGTATGTTATCTCTTTTTCGGTCTCGTTAGACTACTTTATGAAAAAGGAAATTTTGGAGTTTTCTTTAAATGTTTTTTAGGCTCTCTAAATATGAAAAACCCCTAAGTTATCTTTCTTTGGACTCGTAAAACAAACATCAGAAGGCCCATATGGGACTGAACCACTCCTTCCTAGGTTTCATTAAACATACTTTGAGGGACTCATCTGAAGGATGAGCTTATAGTTCAAGCATATGTTATCCTCCTCAAGATTGTGTAAAAATAAAGAGGTACTTGCCAAAAATGGTGGGGGGGGGAAATTGGGAAAGAAATGTATCTAAACCTGTATTCTATGGAAGAGTCACTCTTGAACATGACACCCTTTCACTCACTTTGTGTCTAGGTTGGAAAATCATCTTTTCTCTTGATCATACTCCTTTATAAGATTACATTTTGGTCTGCGATCCCTATTGTTGAGTCAGT
>WSFP011416500.1:0-23643 GCA_009831015.1 Picea engelmannii
CCTCAGATTCAACAAAGACAGATTAAAAATGAAGATCAAAAAATTCAAACACCTCTAAAAAATGAAAACTTTATTGGAGGAAATGATATGCAAGAGTTCAAGGATTTGGAAGAAGACGTAAACAATTTAGGCGACGTCTGTATACAACCTCACTTGACGAAAGAAGATTATGAGAAATCTCTAAACATTGGAAAACCATCAGGTGCAGATAATAGCCTAAACAACGCTAATGATCTTTCTTATCAAGGAATGGTCAACACCATAATGGCTGAGCTCTAGCATAAATACAATCTGAAGCCTAAAAGCAAACCTGTGTCGACTGCTCAACCCAAGAAAATTTTTCTTAGGGGCAAAACATACGAGCTTGTCTAGAGAGAGACCGAGACGCGAAATAACAGAGGGGTAGACTCACAGAATATCAATGTAAAGGAGGCTGAAACCTAAGCAAGAAGAACTAATATAGTTGAAACGCAGACACCTGAAATGCCTAGAACTGCCAAAAATAAAATAGTGCAAACAAATAAGATGGATAGGAAAGAGTCTGAAGTTTCAACCAAGGAAATAGATAAAATTGTGGGAAGTTTCTTCCTATAAAATGAGATAAATAAGATCAAGATACCAATATCTTTGGTTGAGCTGGCGAAGAATCCTATGTACTAAAAGCAAATAACCAAGATGATAAATTTTTCAGATTTCAAGAGTCAGTCTGATGTGATAAATCTGGAAGATGATAAGCCTAATATCACTTTTGTTCCACATTTTGAAGGTGCCAGAGATACCGTCGCTGCCTTCTATATTACCCTGAAAGTGCACGATCGGCTGTTGCATAATTGCATGCTAGACTCTTGGGCCTCTCATAACGTAATGCCCAAATCCATTATGGATAGACTAGGTCTCGAAATCACCAGACCCTATGGAGATCTTTACTCATTCGATTCAAGGAGAGTTAATTGTATGGGCATGATCAAAGATTTAGTAGTCTCTCTCGCCTAGATTCCAGTGAAAAATGTCCTAATGGATGTAGTTGTCGCTGATATACCCCCGAAGTATGGTTTTCTATTATCTAGATCTTGGGGAGCCAAGCTCGGGGGATCCCTTCAACTGGATATGACCTACGCCACGATCCCTGTTTTTGGCGGGCAATTCACTTGGTTATATAGGGAAACACGGTTGGCATATACAGTAAGTGATCCTCATAATCCTAACAATTACCCTGTTTATATCGCCAATCAAGACCTGGGAAACTGTATTCTATCTTTTGACGATAGTGAAAATAATTGTACGGAAGAAAGTTATATCGATGAAATCAAAACTGAAAAGACAGCTAAAAATACGTATAGCACTAGAACTTGGAAAATGTTTTTCGATGGTGCTTCGTCGTGTGAAGGAGCAGGTGCGGGATTGCTTTTCATAGCACCTGAAAATGAATTCGTCGTCCCCTTCTCTTACAGGCTATAGTGGGACATAGACTACACAAACAACGTATGCGAATATGAAGCTCTAGTCTTGGGACTGGAAGTTGCCAAGAAGCTAAACATAAAGAACTTAGAGGTCTATGGGGATGCATAACTGATTGTGAAACAGATAAATCGACAGTACCAGGCCAAGCACCCGAGACTGAGGTCCTACAGAAATTGTGCCTGGGATCTAATGGAAAATTTCTTTTCGTCGGTAAAGGTTCATTTCATCCCATGAGCCGAAAACCAGCAAGCCGATTCACTGGCCAAAGTAGCATCGACTTTCGCACCCCCTACTGATTTCAAATTAAAGTACCACATAGAGGTAAGGCACAGACCATCCATACCAAACAACATACAACATTGGCAGGTATTCGAAGATGACAAAAAAATCAGAAAGTTTCTGGAAATGGTGGATGATTTCTCTGAAACTCACATTGACCAGGAAAACCAAAATGACCATACCTGGATTATGTAGGAAGGGGAGGAACCTTAGGAGTTCTAAGAAAAAATCGCAAATCATCGCATGCTAGTGTTAAAAAATAATCAGATCCCTAAGGGCCTGATACCTCTAGAAAGGCTGTTTGACCAAAACGACATGCCTATGAAGTCTACCTTGCAGCCCCAACCAGAGGAGGTCGAAGATTGTGACGTAGGCACTGCTAAAGAACCTAGGATAGTGAAACTATCAAAGTACCTCCCTCCCAAGATGAAAAGCAAGTATGCATATTTACTCAGGCGGTACAAGGATGTTTTTGCATGGACTTACGATGAGATGAGAACCTACGACACCTCTGTGATCGAACACAAGATACCTTTGAAACCGAGAGTTAAACCATTCAGACAGAGGCTCAGACAAATGAACCCCATTTTATTGCCCGTGGTCGACAGAGAAGTGAAAAATCTCTTAGATGCAAAAATAATCGTGCCTCTTAGGTACTCTAACTGGGTGGCGAACCTAGTCCTAGTCAAGAAAAAGAGTGGGAAAATAAGACTGTGCGTGGATTTCATAAACCTAAATAAATCCTCTCTCAAGGAAAATTGTCCTCTACCCAATATGGATCACATCTTAGAAAATGTAGTTGGTGCTAATAGAATGTCGATGATCGATGGGTTTTTGGGTTACAATTAGATTGCGATCAACGAAAAGGATAAGGAAAAAACCGCTTTCACTATGCCTTGGGGTACATTCATGTATGACAAAATGCCTTTTGGTTTAATGAACGCAGGTGCCACCTTCACGAGAGCTATGGACATCGCCTTCGTCGGCGAAAGAGACAGATTCGTGGTTATTTACCTCGATGACCTGACTGTGTTCTCTAAATCTGACGAAGACCACTTGATACACCTCTAGCAAACGTTCGAGAAATGCCGAAAGTTTGGTTTGTCCTTGAACCCCAAAAGTCTCATTTCGTGATGCAAGAAGGTAAACTCTTGGGCCATATTGTGTCTCAAGACGGGATTAAAATCAATCCTAAAAGGGTTGAAGCTATATACACCATAAATATTCCTAGAAATGTTAAAGAAAATTAGTCTTTTTTAGGAAAAATATTTTTTTTGAGAAGGTTCATTCCAAATTTTTCTGAAATCGTGAGATTGATCACAGATATGCTCAAGAAAAATAGCACAGTCAAATGGACGGCCAAAGCCAAAGTGTCATTTGCTCGGATAAAGAAATTTATAAGCGAAGCACTTGTACTAGCGAGCCCTGACTACCTGGATGAGTTTTTGATTTTCTCATTCGCATCTGAACACACAATTGCGGCGGTACTCCTCCAAAAAAATGAGGAAGGTTTTGAGCAACCGATAGCATTCTTCATTAAAAGTCTTAGAGATGCCGAATTAAAATATGATATAATGGAAAAAAAAGCATACGCTATGGTAAAGGCACTAAAAGATTTCAGAACTTACGTGCTACACTCCAAGGTGATAACATATGTACCTACCTGTGCTGTAAAAGACATATTGGTACAACCCGATAGTGACGGAAAGAGGGGTCGGTGGCTCGCCAAGATTCAAGAATTCGATCTGGAAGTGAAAATGACAAAATTGGCAAAAGGACAGGGTTTGGCTAAGCTCATGGCTGAAACGAATTTCCAAGCACTCGGGATCAATAACCTGCAAGAATATGAAGGAGATGTGGACATAGATGCTTTCGATGACCAAATATTTGCGACTGAAATTGAAGAGAGGTTTGTTTCATCAAGCTGGTATAAATACATAGTCTCATACTTATTGACCCTGAAGTGCCCTGATGATCTGTCTCCATCTAAGACTAGGACACTAAAGATACATGTGGTGAAGTACTGTATATCCGAAAGAAAATTCTATTGGAAGGACCCATTAGGCTTCCTACTGGTTTGTCTAGTGGAATCTGAAACTGAAAAGGTCATAAACAAATTTCACGAAGGGGTATGTGGAGGACATCATGCATGGAGGGCGAAAACTTATAAAATCATGATAGTGGGATATTATTGGCCTAGGCTATTCTCAGATGTCAACGCCAAAGTTAGAGCCTGCAACCCTTGCTAGTTGTTCGCAGGCAAACAAAAACTCCTAGCTCTACCTCTGGTCCCGGTAAAAGTAGAATCCCCCTTTCAACAATGGGGATTGGATTTTATAGGCAAAATCAACCCACATTCCAGCGCTCAACATAAATGGATCCTGACTTCCATAGATTACTTCACCAAATGGGTGGAGTCCATTTCGACTAGAAAGGCAACCGATTTAGTGGTTATAGATTTCTTGGAAGAGAACATACTGTCCAGATTCGGTTGTCCCCGAAAGATAGTCACGAACAACGCCCAGGCATTCAAGTCTATGGAAATGGTTAGTTTTTGCCAAAAATATAACATCGTATTGGGCCACTCCACCGCATATTACCCTCAAGGAAATGGGTTGGTCGAATCATCAAATACAAGTTTAATTACCAGAATTAAGAAAGTGCTGAGTGAAAACAAAAAATCTTGGCATGTGCATCTCAAGTATGCTTTGTGGGAAAATCAGATAGGAACGAAGAAATCTATTGGCACTTCGCCTTTCCAACTGGTATACGGGACTGACATGGTACTACCTATAAATCTAGCGCTTCCTGTGATGAAGCTCTAGCAAGATGAGAAAGAAGAGCCAAACCATGTCACAAGAAGAATAAATCAGTTGATTGAGGTCCAACAACACAAGATCGAGGTGGACGAAAGGATGCAAAAGTACCACGACAACATGAAAGCACTATTCAACCATAAGGCCAAAAACAGAGACTTCCTCCCCGACGATTTGGTTTTGAAATGGGATGCTAGAAGGGAAGACTCGACAAAGCATGGTAAATTTGATCATATCTGGTATGGACCGTTCAAAGTCTCAGCTTCTGAAGGGACGAATTCATTTCTGTTAGAGAATTTGGATGGTAAAATCCTCAACGCCCTTGTCAATGGGCATTATTTAAAGCACTATATGCAATAAATGAGTTCCAAATCTCCACTGTATATACCGGTTTGCATTTTCTTCTTTTTATAGCTTTTCGGTAAGTTCACTTTCATCGAAAATAAAACATGTTAGTGATTTCCTTGAAGTAGAGATATGAAATTTCCAACACATTAAATCCCATAAATCTCAAAGGGCCTAATACTCTTCATGTTGTTCCTTACAGGATTCCGGCTTACAACCCAAACAACAAAAGGAGAAAACAGACGATCATGTATCAGGAAATTGACTCACCCAGAACAGGTGACAAATTTTTTTAGAAGAGAACGAAATGGTAAGGTGAAGGTATGAATTTACGAAGTATCTGGGTTTTCAAACGAATATCACTTAAACGTAGCATGGTATCACGAGTATGATATATTCACCTGTCATGTCTTTAAAATAACAACTTTTACTGTGGATTCTAAAAAGGCTCACTAAAAAAAAAAAAGAAAAAAAGAAAAAAAGAGAAGGGTTTCCAAGAGTCAGGATTGCGTGTCAACGTCCAGTTTTTTGAATTCCAAATCCTTCTCCTTTTTCCTTTTCATCCCTGGCCCTCTCTCCTTAATCTATGACACCTTCCCATACCCTCCACAGAGGAAGAAGAGGTTACACTTTAATTCTGGAAACTGGCGAATGAATCTTAGAAAATAAGATGGCCTTCACGATTCCTCGGTCTCCTACTGAAATGAAGTTATGCGTAGGTTGATCCTAACTCTCTTAGGTCTTTTAACAGGTTTCAAACGGTTAAGACTTGCTCAGAGGAAGACCCCTGAAAATAAATTCTCCCATAAAATTCCTGCAGACTAGGACGTTTTGAAGGTCAAGAGAAAGTTGGTCCAGAGTGCTCAAAGCAAGGTGACATGCCACTGTAGCGAATATTACACAGATATCACCCCTGGTATACTTTATACCAAATTGATTGCCCCCACTTCATATTCCAAAAGTAAAATATAAGACAGATGGTGAAAGGAAATTCATAATTGATTGCCCCCATCTAGTCCAAAGATATGATGAAAGGAAATTCATAAAATGATTGCCCTCATCTTAGCATTTAAATGCGAAATCACAGTTTGGAGTGGTGAACCGAAGTTCAATAAAGGGAACCAGATAACTTCACCAGGGTACTAAACAGGCTCGCTGGCAGTGAAGCAATATCTAAGATATCTGTAAGGCTGTCATACGTAAATTATATTACACTCTGGTAATTAGCCTTTTCGAAATTGGATCTACATCCCAAGTTCATGTAGGTCTCCTTGATTTAAAGCATGGAATTTGATTCATTTTGATGCAAGCTAAAACCTACACCACCTGTTGAATTTACTAAGATCATTTGGACCGTCTTAAGCAGACCCGATGTCAGTATCGAGAAAGGGAAAGTTGCTGAATGGACTGCAGTTGAGTTTAGAAAGCGTGTCAAGTTTTGAAAGTTTTCCAAAAATAAAGTTGAAACCTCAAAGTTCCCTCTATATCCTCCTTCCAAACAAGTTTCACAGGAGTAGGTTAATGACTCCATTTACCCAATATAGGCACTTGGTCTACTGTTCTTCCTGTCCTGCAAGGAGACGAGATCCCTAGTTGGAGCCTATGTTGGAACATATTATTTTATTTTTTATACTCTTGGTTCAAAGGTTGGAGCCACCCTTCTTTCTAAATAAGTAAGAGGTTATAATTAAGCCCAAAAAGCCAGATTTCAGGATCTCACGTATTTCACGATGTACCTACCAAGCCCTGGTATCCCGATGCACAAAGTAGTGATAAGGTTTAGTTTTAACCACCGTTATCGAGCCTCTAAGTAAAGATCATTTGATGTCATCACCTCGTGCTCTCGCGTTTCGGGAGTTACTCGTCGAACACTTTCCAAACCTCCGAGATGCGAAGTTGTGAAGTCTTTTCAAGTCACCCAGGTAAATATCAAGAGTAATCTTTTTAAACCGTAGTTAGTCTCTATCGTAATTTTGTGACTCGACGATTCTTTCCTTAAAACACAACAAATTGGTCACTCCAATCCCCAAAGTCGTGATATTCATTAATTAAAATGGGTTAATAAAAAGCTTAAGTTAAATAAAAAATTATAAATAATTTTGCACCATTGCGACTTCGGGCTTTTGGGTCTCAAAGGCTAGAAGCAAAATCATTCGATACAACGAGCGTCGAAAAGGGGATAAAGGACTAAAATCACAGAATTAAAGGAGCTAAGCTGGATTAATTAATGCCTTGAGTAGCTTTTAACCGTACAATCTACGTATGAAGCTTTTAACGTTTCTGCCCTTTTCCCAAGTTACGAGTTGTCAAGTATTTATGACATTTATTTGAATTTCATTGAAGCGATTCACAGTAAAATCCCACTTATTTGCTAAAATCTTTCCATTAAATCATTTAACCGTTCTTTCGACAAGGACTAGCACAAACTTAAGTGTTTAAGCAGAGGGTCTTCTTTCGTTATCTCAACTTTCCTTTTTATTGTGCGCAAAGCTATTTCACCAGGACAACTTCTGTCTGTGTTTTCAATATTTTGTGACAGGGGATCTAATTGCAAGGTCATACACCATGGCTCCATGAAAAGCGCCCAAGGTAGTCGTCAAGATCTCAGGCCAAGGTTCATATATTGTTTCTGATACTTTGCCTCGAAGTATCAATACTATTAAAACATGGATGCATATTTCCAATGTTCTGCAGCTTGAGGTGATACATTGCTCAGATGATTCCTACGATGAGGAGAACGATGACATGTCCACCACTCGAAGCTTTGGGAGGATAAGGCCAAAGATTTCATCTACAAGATTTTTAACTTGGTAATGGTACCGATGCATGTTGCTATCTTCAGCCATCCACCTCCCCGGATTTCAGATAACATCACGGCCAACCTAAGAAATGTAGAAGATTGGTATATAGAAGTAGAGTATTCATACATTAGGGTTTTCGGCACCTCCGTTCCCCCCCATGTTTTGTGTTATTTCTGCCAGATAAGCTAATATGCCGCGAGATATCCAGGCAAGTTGTGCTTGGTGGAATAAGCAAGGATATTAAAGGACTTTCGAAGAAGGTATGGCCACCCTTCCCCATTCACATTGGGTTGTACTCTTTATTAGATTTTGGCCATGCCAAAGCCGAGGCCACGAATTTGGAGGAAATGAAGTTGGTGAACATTGAGTTCAAAAAGTATGAACCAAATAAGGTTGTGAGTAATCACTTGGCAAATTGTGGCCTGAAGAGAAACAAACACGAGGATTCACCCCATGATGAAATCTTCTAAGGTGCGAGGTCCTACTCTGAAGTCTTGAGCCAGATTCAGGCCTTGCCACCCGGAGATATGGACGATTTCCTCAAACTCGAGGAGCATCGGAAGAGTTGCCTCCCCCTAATTTTACAGGGAAAAACCCCAAAGCTTCCAGATGTACACCAGATAGAATCCAAAGGCTCAAATAACTCAATTCCTGGAAAAGAGAAAAATCAAGAAGGGACAGAAGAAAAGGATACCTCGAAACAGGGAGCCAAAATCCCCGATCGAGGAGAGAAAAACCCAGAGGCAGTTGCACCAGGAAAGTGGGCACTAAGTCAAGTTGAGATACCCTCGCAAAAGGAAAGTGACACCTCACCAACCACATCAAAGGAGCCGGTCACAGACACTACCCCTAAACAATTATCCAAGGAAATCGACAGTCCAATTGCTGTTATAACACCCTTACAGTTCACAAAGGGGAATCCTGATGCAGGATGGATTTTCAATGAAGAGCTAACGCCCATTTCTGTGGAAGAGTTACCTCCAAACAAATTTTTCTTTGATAAGAAAAGGAAGGCCGTAGTGAAGCAAGAATCATATCAAAAAGTGGGTGTAGTGGCTAAAAGGTTTAAAATCCTGACAGAAGGAAAGGCCGTAGAAGAGGAGGAATTCAATGATGAGAACACTGGGGGCTTACGCTACAACCGATCAATACTCATTCGAAACTTTGAAGGCCTAGTTTAAATGGAAGAACCTCTTGATCAATAAGTTGGAAGCTAAGGTGGCTATGAGAGAAGCAAATGCCAGGGATGAGATGAGAAAAAGCCTCGAGCAAGCCTGAATAGCCGATCTGTAGGAGATCGAGAAACTTAGATCCAACCTTGAGCAGGTGTGCTAGTCATTGCAAATAAGCCAAACGCAGGTAAGCCAACAGGAGTGGAACATTATACAGTTACAATCGAAATTGGATGTTGCCGAAAACCAGGTTTTAGACATAAAGGTTTTTCAAGCCGAGGCTACCGAAATCTGACAGAAGGTATTAGCGGCTCAACAAGACTTGCTTGCAAAAGTGGGAACCATTCAGTATCACTTTCAGACGATAGATCAAATGCTAGAAGATATCTCTTTGCGAGAAATATAAGCTGGGGCGGCTTCGGTTGCTTTCCAGGATGCTCTGATAGCCACAACGAACATAGAGGCGGTTAGTAGCTCCAAATTATCTATCGCAGAACAAACCAGAGGGAATATCTTACTAAAGGCTTGGGAGCAGAATATATTAGAGAGTAGGGGAAGAGCTAAGGAGGTGATAACTTCTTGTGAAGAAACATTCACCTTGATAAATAAAGATTTACTAGACCTTGATAAGGATGGAAGTACTGGGATGTTGGGAAAAATCAATATAGCTAAACACCTGATAGATATCAAGGAAAATGAAGAAAAGGAGCAAGATAAAATATCCCAAATAAGGCAGGTTGATATGGTCCAAGTGGACAAATGGCTAGTACAACCAAGTCTACAATTGAGGTCTATTGTCACAGAAGACTGACAAGTGGGAAAAAGGTTGCCATAGTTGGTGAAGAGTTGTTACACCTTTGAGGGCAACAACCAAGCAGAGCCTTCTAGGTTGATATCCCAGTTGGTTGAAAGGTGCGTCAATTGCATTGAGCAGGTGAAAGGGGGCTTCTGGTGTTAAATAGCGACAGATGCCAATTCGTTCTATTTATGGAGCCAAGAGAGAAAAGAAAGGAAGGCGTTCTGCCTGCATGGGGGAAGACAAAGAGCGAGGAAATGAAACACTTCCTTTCCTCAATTATAATCAAAGGTTTCTAAAATGAATGGAATTTGAAGTGTTTTTTAGGCTTGTATAAATAGGCATTTTGAAGAAAAACCAAATGGCTTTTTTCTTTTGGCAGATTGTAATAGAGAAAATTTCCATCGCTAGGAATTAATACAAAGCGAATTGAAGACTCCATACTCCGTCAAGATTGAGTTATGTGCTTTCTTCTATTATTTCATGCTTCATGACATTTTTATATGCATCTTTGATGAATTCTTTGACTGCAATTTGGTACCACCTCTATTGTGGCAATCATGTTTTAGCTATCTAATTATTTGCAGCTTTTCTTTTGTATCGGCTATTAGTAGGTACAAGACCTGTGGATTACTTAGATCGCTATATTTTACGCTTCATTAAAGTTTTTCTCTTCTTCTGTTACAACGTGATATTCCTCTCAAAATGATGCCTCACATTGTCTGACAATTTTATGTTTTTCCTTCATTTCATACATGGTTCCAAATTTTTAATTCAGTTACAGAAGATGGCCTTCAATTTGTTAAACTATTAATTTGTCTCATGAGATTTCTTTTTCTCTCGTATAAATCAAAAAATTTAATCAACAACTCAAAAAAAAAACAAAAACAACAACCTCTTAAATCTCTATTCCTTAAATGACTGTCTGTGTTGCAAGGAAACCTCACATAGAACCCTGCCTCTCAGACCAAACCAACATCGCCTTAAACCTCTTTGACACTATCCTAAGAACTGCAACCACCCGGGTCGAACTAGAACGTTCGTGGGCAGCCATTGAACGAGACATAACCATGCAAGAACAAGTGGAAGTTAGACACAGACAACTTAGAAATCAACTATAGTTTCTCTTCTAGTTGTTTTCTCCTTCCCTTATCTTTTACTCTTTTCTGGATGCCTAGACTCTATACTTCCTAGTCTTAAGTACAGACTCTAGGACAACATGATGCATACCTGAAACATGAGCTTGTTTAACCAAGTTTCCTAGCGCTTGACTAGAGAGTACCCCTTTGTCGATATCCAAGGGACATTCTTCATTCTTTCCTTCCACTTAGACGACCTTCACTGATTCCTGCTTTTTAATTGTAGACTTGGTTTTCCAGTTACTGGCAGGAGGTTTAAGCAACGACGCGATTCTGGAACACTGAGAGCAAATGTGACCAATTTCATGGCTCCCATGGCACCTAAAAGGTAGTCTTTAGTAGTCTACCTTTTGGTGCAAGGTAATTCCAGCATAAACCACGTCGATGCTGCCTACTAAATCTTCTCGTACATCCACTTTGACCAAAATCCAGGCCCACCCATGGTCTTTTTTGGAATCCCAGTTGGGTTCAAGTTTTACTAAAGAGACCAGTTTGTTACCAATGGCTTCTAACACTTCCCTGTACCAGAAAGCCAATGGCAGTCCAGGCACGATTTCCCACACTTTCATTACCTTTGTAGATTCCTTAAGGGGGTCGAAGTCCACAGTCCAGGGTTTCAAGGACAAATCGGATGAGCCCCAAGACCAACTCTACCTACAAATTTCTTCACAGTCATCATCCGAAAGAAAAGAGAAGGAGATCCATCTTTTGGACAAAATAGGTATCTTCGGGACATAACCAATTAAAGGTTTCCACTAGTTCTGCATCGAACATGTTAGGGCCTTTTCTCCCGAAGATTTTCCATTAAACCTTCCAGCCGGAGCCTTCCCCAAGAGATGGGGGACTTTGTTGAGGGGGATTTCATCTCCTACAACCATTTTCACAAAGCCTCTTTTTCCCTTGATGCACCAAGCTGAAAACTTTTGGGACGAAGAAAGCCGAGGCAGGTCTCTGCTGCAAGATGCACCCTTCTCTTCCTTTGCTTGTGGGTTCACATAGGTAAAAACCTTTCCTTTGGGAGGATAATATGAAGGTTCAAGAGGGGAGAAAGGATGAAAGTTGGGGGAGGAAGGCCGAGAGCTCAGGGATATTTCATGCAGAAGGACGGGGGAAGCATGCTCGAGATAGCCAAAGCCATGTGGTTGCAGTGAAAGTAGGAGTGTGTGAGGAGCCGAGCGAGAATTCTAGAGTAAATCCAAGAATTCTCCATGGGACACAAAGGTAGAGGGACCAAGGGTGGAGTCATTGAAGTCCACATCCTCAAAGTTGGAGGTATCCATGTCTCCAGACCACGTGGAAGGAACGTTGGCCTCGCCTGAGAGAGAGTAGGGTACACCGCCGCATAAAAGACTAGAAATGGGGGAGGGGTGCCAGAAAGGGGAATGTGGGAGCCTGAAAAAGGGGGTCTGAAAAGGGTATGATAAGGGGAAAGGGGAGCGGGAGAGGGTAGGCCGACGACCCCCACCCAGGTTTCTATGCCGTAGAGGACATAGCACGGAGGGCTAAACCGCAAAGTGCCTCGCCAACATATTCAACCAACCATTTATTTTTCCTTATAAGTCCCAATATTTATTATAACATTAAAATTTATTATTTATAGAGGTTGAAAAAAAAAACCTAAAACACATGCTTCTAAATACACTCTATAATAAAACATATCCATTAAAATGTTTGTGGTCAATATACCTGGAACGATGGATAGGTGTAGGTTATTGTAATGAATAGAAACCTCTAGTCTTATGATTCGTTGCATGTTCAATCAATTTTCTTTAGTGGAAAACAATAGAAGGTGAGAAATTACATTTCACTTCACCATCCAAAAAAACTAAGATAAAAACCATGGAAAATAATTTCTTTTTGATTTTCTCCAACATTCCTTTTGCAGTGTAAGTTAGTGAATACCAATACAGTAGAATCCCTTTTAACACCGAGTTTACCAAAGTCAATATTCCCTCTCTGGATAATCATTTGTAGCACCAATTTGTCACTTCCCCTCAATTCTTTCATATAGCCAATTCCATCCCTTTACTTTGTGATTGTTAGATTTAAGAAAAAAACCTAAATATTTTAGACCATTATTAAAGAATTGTGTAGGAAATGACATAATTTGAGAACTTTTTATTTCCAAGCCTTCTCCAATCCCATTGAAAATAATTGAGGACTTATGTGGATTCACTTATATCCCATCTTATAATAAAGGTCAAGGATTTCTTTATATCGTATAATATAGGTCAATGATTTCTTTATATCTTCTTGCTTCTTTGGCAAAACCTCTTTTGAAATTAAATGACACCATTGAAAAATAATGAGATAGAGCCACAAGATTCACTATTTTAAGGCAATCCTTAACCTTGTGCATCCGATTGTTTGAATGCACAATTGCTTTAATTTCAATGCTTTATTATTTATTTTAAAGAACCTTCCCTCTTAGTGTTGGAACTGCAGGTTCATCACATACCTGAATCTTCTAGAAGTTGTCAGTGAACAATTGATAGTTGATTAGGAGGGCCAACTGAGTAGTTGACACAACAATGCACAAGGTATTCGCCTAGTTGGTTGGGTCGACCATAGAAATTGATTAGTACACATGGAAGAATAATTCAAGGAGTTTGTTACATGACCTGGACAATCAAAGTGGACTATGTCATCCTCACTTCAAGGGAGTTAGTTACACTTTGCTACTATATATAGATGTCCTTATGGGTCGATTTATAATAATGTATATAGTTGGGAAGTTCTTTAGTTCCTTGTGTTTATTTTGAATGATGGGCTATCCTTACTTGTAATTAAGTGTTATAATGATGTCTTTAGACACCACCTTTTATTGGAATGTTTAGCTCATTGATTTATTTAATTCCTTGATTCTCCAACATGGTATTCAAGATATTGGTTTGAGACTTACCTTGTTGTTTACAAGTATTTTGGAGGCTGTGGGTTGTATGTGATTTTGATGAGTCAAATCTATCTAGTAGATTGAATCAAGGTTTTGAGTTATGGATTGAAACAAGGTTTAGATTCATAGATTAAGATAATGGGTTCCAAGCAAAAATCTATGGTTTTGAATGGCCACAATTATGATGTGTGGGCATAATATATGGAAACATTATCGAAGATTAAGGTGCTTTGGTAGTTTACAATTCCATGGTTCCAAAGCTAAAGAATGACCCCCACAAATTTCACATCATTGGGAAGGAGGAGGAGGTCATAGGAGTAATAATGAACTACATATCCAGGGATATTTGCTTTCACACGAGCATGATCCACTATTTGGATGAAGTCTGGAAGGCTCTGAAGATGCTATTTGATATGACCCATGAAACTCATGTTATGCAGATTGAGAAAGAGTTGATCTCTCCCGATCCTCTCTGTTTTTATTGAAATGAAGACTATTTGGATCTTGTAAAGGAGTTTTAGTGGAAATTGGGCGAATGTGGAGTAATGTTTTCAAAGACAAGTGGTTATCTCATAAAACTAATCTTAATGAACTTGAAAACACCTTATGATGCATTTTGTTTGACATTACATGCTAGTTGGGCTTTCAGAAAAGAAGATGGTAAGGATTATTCCTTTGATTTCGTATGTGGTTTGCTCATTAAGGTACAAGAAAAATTGACTAATGAAGGGAATATTGAAGTTAATCAATAATCTTATTTGTTGAAGGGTGAAGGTTGATAGAACTATTAAGAAAGAGGCTGAGCATGAAATTAGGAGAAATATTGGGATTGCATTGACCAAAATGTTGAAAAGAAGAAGCATGATGATCATACCTCGATTAAGAAAGATAGGAAGAAAAAGACCTATTGTTATTGTGGGAAATTAGGACATATGAAGAAGGCTTGTTGGCAGAAGATAAAATATCTAGAGGAGAAAGTGGAGAATATTGAAGGAGACATGTCCACTGGATGGACGACTGACTTGCAACACCAAACTTCAGAAGGTAAGGTAGACAACTATATGTTTCCTATTAGTACTTGTTAGTCCTTGCATGCTTACACTTTCAAAATTGAGTGGATAATCAACCTTGTTAAGTTTTGGTACCTTGGGAAGTGGTCCCCTAGTGTTATTGATGTGACTAACACTAAACGGGGAAAAGTTACCCTCCCTTAATTAAATTTATGTTATAAAGTCAAAATGACTTTATGAACTCATTAAATGCTAAAGTGACTTAGGGAACTTAAGTAAAGGTGGAGATTTAATCTCCACCCTTGATCTTGGAAAGCTAATATCTAATCTTAGCCTTTGATCCCTAGGTCAAGCTAATGAGGAGGATGGATGAAAAGATGATGAGGAGGAAGGGAACATTGTTCTCTTTGCATGAGTGAGTGAAGAGAAGAGGAAGAAAGTGATTTTGTGGAGAAGTGAGGAAGAGGGCTCACTAAGAGGAAAGACTGCAGTTGCTAAGAGGAAGAGGGCACACATGAAGGGCACACTAGCTGTTGATGAGGGGCACATAAGAAGGGTTCACCCACTGAGGAAGGAGGGAACACTTACAACTATAGGAGGGCCGAGGTTCTTCCTAATTGAGGGCATATATTCCAAGACAACCGCTGGCTCAGATTCCAAGGAAGAAAAGGCTGCTAACTTAAGATAAGTTGGTTCTAGCAACTTTTCATGCTGAAAATTATTTTTGGTAAAAATTCCTTAAATCTCCTTAATGCATTTCCTCTTCACTGGTTTTCCCCTTGGGGGTTTTTCCAAGGTCATGTTGACCAAAAATTATTGAGTAAAATTCCCGTGGTTTGCATGTTTATTATCAACATTTAAATTTTGAAATATCAAGAGGTGTATTTCATGTTTTAATGGCTTTTTGAAAGAAGTATTATGGATAGTAAAATTTTACTAAACTAACCTTACAACAAAAACATTAAAAGAGCCTGAAATCAACATTGAAGGCAGTCTGATATTTGTCCTAAAATAGACCTGTAGTGGACAACCTTGAAGGCCTCAAAATTATTCATGGTATCAGAGCCTAAGGGGACAAGAGGGATGGTATAAATGCAGACGATGGACATATTTTAACTCACCTTAAGATGCTTCAAATTCACACTTGAGACTGGTGCGTGGACAACATATTTATTTGGTTGTTTAAACATCAGTTGGCAGCCATGTCAATTGGAGGGTTGAGGGTGGAGGATATGCTAGTAGGAGATGGTAATTGGTCTCCCTGGAAGGCTAGGATAGTTTTGATTTTGGAGGAGGGTGAGCTATGGGACATTGTGGAAAGTCCTGTGGTCCCTCCTACAGATGCAATTCTCTTAGAAGATTTTAGGAAGAGAAACATCAAGGCCAAGAGGACTATTCAAGATGCAGTCAAAGACCATATAATTTCTCATGTGTCTGGTAAGGACTTTACATTTCATATTTGGTAGTCCTTGTGTGGTCTTTACCAGAACCCAAACCAAAACCAGAAGATGGTGCTCCACTAGAAATTGAGGGGCACTAAGATGACTAATATTAATATAGTCACCTCATTCCTCATGAGGTTTTCACAGATACGTGATGAGTTGGTAGTTGTTGGGGAGGTAGCAGATCCAATAGAGTTGGTGAGGAAAACCTTAAATGGCTTCTCCAAACCATGGGAGTCCTTTGTATGAGGCATTGTAGCCAGAGAGAATATTCTTAGTGGGGAGAGGCTATGGGATGATGTTGTACAGGAGGATCTCAGGATTGGATCATGATCTTCTATTCAAAAATGTGGTGGGGATTATGGTGAGGATCTTGGTCTTTCTGCAAAGGCCAAGAAGAAGACTAAGAAGGGTCCCAAGGGTGGGGCCAAGAAACAATAGAAGGTGTTGATTTTTCAATAAGATAGGTTAAGTATGAAGTTCATTCCATTTTATCATTTAACCATAACCATAAATCTTGCATCAGCCAAGGTCACAAGAAGAAGCACCATGCACAAGAACAAAAGAAGTATCCTGGGAAACCCTTCTCAACAAGGGAAGAAAACCCAACCAAATCCTTTGCTATATTCCTCAAGAGAAATACCTTCACCACCAAGATAAACCCTATCACACAAGAGGGTGCTCAAACCCTAGAAATCTAGAGCCCAAGAGAGGTGCGCACTTTTCCCAAAGAAGTGTACTTTCTGAAATTTTGAAACTCACACGAAGGATATGATTCCACAATGGGGAATCTTCCTTTACTTATATTAGACTTGTCCTATCAACATAAGTGTCTATTGGCACAACATGGCCATTCTCTCTAAGTCACATTATAATTAATATTAACCAGATTAATTATCTTTTACATTTATTACTAATCACATTAAGGTGGGGCCAACCTGTACCCTTTACATTAAAATTAGGTTTACAGGAAGGTCTAACTCTTGAACAATATAGAAAGGTATCCGATACACCCACTAGTGCACATACACTAGGGGCACATCCATAGGGATGTCCATATCTCTGGCTCACTTCATTACACAGAAGAACCATATCTTCACACATTCACCTCTGCTCGTCCACATGCACATCCACTCTATAGATCTTCTTTCCCACTGACTCACACATGAGACTTATCTGGAGTTTCTCATCAACTTTGTTTCTTAGAGGAGGCTAATACATCATCTTCATTTTTGTTCACATGACGATGAACCCATCACTTTGGGATTTCACACATTCACCTTGTGCTCAACATTAGGCACGTCCAACTCAACAAATCACCTTTCCCATTGGATAATCATCTGGATTTCTTCTCAACTCTCTGAATGGAGGAGGTCATCTCTACGTTCCAGCTCCGTGTCAGGTAGGAACCACATACCCTTCTTAGGGGATTTATCTCAGGTTTGTAAGCTGGAGAAAGACTCACATAGTTGCAATGATCCACATCTCACAGGTTTGTAAGCTGGAGAATGTCTCACATAGCTGCAATCATCAACACTCCCTCTCAACTAGGGATTCATTCTTCATCATTCCAAGTCTCACATAGATGTACTTTGAATTTTGTCTTGGATGGAGTCATCAATACTCCCTCTCAACTAGGAAGACATTCTTCACCAAGTTGGTTTGGTGAAGATGTTTGCAATCTTCTCATGTGTAGGAAGGTACTGCATGTGTACGATTTTCCTCTACATCATATCTCTGATATAAGGATATTTCATCTCATCATATTTCGATCCATCAGGAAACACTGGGTTCTCAAGGATCTTTACACATGAATCTTGGTTATCATCATAGGATCCATCTCAAGGTCAAGTAAATATTTCAGAAGCTTGTGAAGCCACATTTCTTTGCACACTCGATTCTATATACTCTGCCTCTGTGGTACTCAAGGACATAGAGTTTTGTTTCCTATTGTATCAGGAAACCATGGAAAAATTTACTGTAGAACATCAACCAAATGTGCTCTTTCGGTCCACTGTACTTTCTGTTCAATCTGAATTGAGATATCCTACAAAATCAAGTTCACATTGGAGGCATATCTCAGGCCATATCCAACTGTGCCTCGAATATATCTCAATACGTGTTTTGCTGTTGTCTAGTGAGTCTGTCTCAGTTGACTCATGAAATGACTAAGCACATTCACTGCATGGCATGAATCAAGTCTGTTATTAACCAGACACACCAATGATCCAATTAGTCGTGGATCATTCTCGTCTAAATCATCATCAATCTTCTTCTTTAAATCCATCACGGTGGATTTTTCATTCTGTCATACTAAACTTCTTTAATATTTTCACTGTATATTTTCCTCGACTCAGGAAAATCTCATCGGTCCTATGTCATACTTCTTGTCCCAAGAAGTAGTGCATTATACTAAGATTCTTCATCTCGAATTCAGAAGTCAAGGATTACTTGTATCCAACAACAAGGCTTTCTGAATAAGGTATCAAAATCAGGCTCTTGTCACCAACACTGTAATAATATAGGTTTGGATCAACAACACTCTTGCTGAAATCCAAAATGATCAAGAATCTATCTATCTGATATAGTTTCCAACTCATCGATGGTAGTACGGATGGAAGTGTATTAGGTTTACTGGATCAAGTGTCTCATCATAGACAACTCCCTCTATTTGTGAGAAACCTCTGGCTATAGATATCGTTTTGTATTTCTTTACACTTCCATAAGCTGCGTGCTTGATCTTATATATCCACTTGGAAGTTACTACAAACTTCTCTTATGGTCCCTGAATAATATATTATACATCATTTTTTTAAAGATATACTGGTATTCTTCTGTTATGGCATCTTGCCATACCTGTTCTCTTGTTGCTTCTCTAATACAAGAGGGCTCAACATCAATGAAGTGGCTCATGACTGAAGGATAGCTCGAAAATCTCTTTTGCTTTCTCAGGATGTGCCTTGAGAGACTTGTATGTTTCTCTGCCTCTTGCAGAGTGAGTCTAGGTATGCCTTTTATGCCCTACCGCAATATTTTTGAACATATCAAGTGGAGCAACTGGATTAACTGGAATAATGTCTTTCTCCCTCTGTTTTGCTGAAGGGGGAGAAAGTATTTTCTTATTGTCAATCTCCATATGAGATTCTCTGGATTTTGAACGACTATCTCTTCTTCGAGGACAATGTCTCTGCTTGTCTCAATCTGTCTCTGACTAGGGATGTCGATCTGAAATGTCTTTGAAGCTTCACTGTATCCTTTCTTTCTAAAGGATCTAGCTTGGACTTCTTCTCTTTGGGTACATGAAAATACACTGGGTACCTAAATAACATGAAGTGTTCAATCTCAAGCTTCATTTCGGTGAAGACTTCTTCGGGAGTTATGTTTTTCAAAGTCTTGGTGAAGCCTCTTGTTCTGAACATATACTGTATCATGGATGATTCTGCACATGGAATCATAGAAATATTCTGATCATGCATTATTGCATTGAATTTATCAAGGATGGTTTTATTCTTCCCCTTTCTCAAATAGTTTTGACTCCCTCTGAGTCAAGTGACTCCCTTTGAAGGATAAGCATCTTCATTTGTTATTAACCTGTCCGGAACAAGAAAACAAGAGGAACCAAAACAATAATATCTCCTAAAGGAGAATAATGAGTACATCTCTAGAATCAAAACAATTTAAGGATTGTTGTCACAATTACAACACCTACTTGTAATGTAGCAACCTTTACAAATATAGGTTAGAGGAATTACAATTATAATAATCAAACTTGGAGTCTTCACTTCCAATGTGTTGTTCCTCTAAATGTATTGAGATCCCTCTGGATCCAAGACTTCAGCAAAAGGTTCCTTCATCCTGCAATTACCCTCATGACAATGATATAAATAATATATATACAAGTGCATACCCGAGGGTGCTGATATGATTTCTCCAATGTCAAATGGATGATCTCTGTCCTTTGACATCTTCATGAAAGAGGTATGACACAGTGACACCTTTTTGTATCACCAACAATAAGTCTTCCTTTGAAGTCTTGTCTTCCAGGAACTTGAATTTTTCTTTATCCATCAAGCTTATCTTCGATCATAGTTTTTGTTCATCATAATTTTAGATTCTTCACAACCATTTGTCAACTGGGCTAGAAAACCTAACGACTAGGCTAGGCTAGCACTTTTAGGTTTTGTTGGAATTATGACTACCAACAATAAGCCTTTGAAATATAGGAGAACATTGGTGAGTTGAAGAGCTCCTTCAATGAGTTGCAGAAACCCTAATAATGAAATTTTTGCAGAAATTAGTGAAACGCTAGAAACCCTAGGGCCAAAATTTCAAAATGCTCAGAATTTTGATCCGAAGCTTGTTGGAGGTGTGATGAATGAGGCCGTACACTCATATGCCATTTTCATCCCATACATCGAAGTGCCAAGTGCTGAAAACCTCTAGAAGAGTAGCCCGTACAGATTTTCCTGGAACCCTAGGAGGGCCGTACAATTTCTACAGAAGAGGAGGGATAACTGGTAAAATATTGTAGCTTGTGAAATGGGTTCTTCAAGACCTATGCTCTGATACCATGTTGAATTTCAATAATCTAGGTTAAGTATGAAGTTCATTCCATTTTAGCATTTAACCATAACCATAAATGTTGCAGCAACCAAGATCACAAGAAGAAGCACCATGCACAAGAACACAAGAAGTATCCTGGGAAACCCTTCTCAACAAGGGAAGAAAACCTAGCCAAATCATTTGCTATATTCCTAAAGAGAAATACCTTCACCACCAAGATAAACCCTAGCACATAAGAGGGTTCTCAAACCCTATAACTCTAGCACCCAAGAGATGTGCTCACTTTTCCCAAAGAAGTGTACTTGCTGAAATTTCAAAACTCACATGAAGGATATGATTTCACAATGGGTAATCTTCCTTTACTTATATTAGACTTGTCCTATCAAAACAAGTGTCTATTGACACAAAAGGGCCGACCTATCTAAGTCACATTATAATTAATATTAACCAGATTAATTATCTTTTACATTTATTGCTAATCAAATTAAGGTGGGGCCGACTTGTACCCTTTACATTACAATTAGGGTTACATGTAGGTATGACTCTTGAGCAATATAGCAAGGGATCTGATACACCCACTAGTGCTCATCCTCTAGGGGCACATCCATAGGGATATCCATATCACTGGCTCACTGCATTACATAGAAGAACTAGATCTTCACACGTTCACCTGTGCTCGTCCACAGGCACACCCACTCTACAAATCTTCTTTCCCACTGCCTCGCACAGGAGAATCATCTAGAGTTTCTCATCAACTTTGCTTCTCAGAGGAGGCTAATACATCATCTTCATTTCTGTTCACATGACGATGCACCCATCACTTTGGGATTTCACACGTTCACCTTTTTCTCAGCCACATGCACGTTTAACTCAACAGATCGCCTTTCCCACTGGATAATCGTATGAAGTTCTTCTCAACTCTCTGAATGGAGGAGGTCATCTCTACATTCCAGCTCTATCTCAGGTAGGAACCACGTACCCTTCTTAGAGGATTTCTCTTAGGTTTGTAAGCCTGATAAAGACTCACATAGCTGCAATGATCCACATCTCACAGGTTTGTAAGCTGGAGAATGTCTCACATAGCTGCAATCATCAACATAAGAGAGGTGAGAAGAAGAGGTATATGAGAAAAGTTAAATGCTTTGCTTGTAACAATATGGGGCACTATGCTGGACAATGTCCTAACAAGAAGAAGAAGCAGGTTGGTACAACAACATCAACCGAGGAGGATGAGTTCACCTCTTAGTTTGAGAGGGATATTTCCTTGCTTTTTAGTCTGTCTATAGTTGAGACACCATCCAATATATGGTACTGTATAGACAATGGAGCATTCAATCATATGTATGGTGTTAGAGAGAACTTTACCTATCTTATAGAGTCAGGGGTAAAATTGGAGATAGTGCTTGGGAATAACACCATAGTCAGGGCAGTTGGGCGTGGCAAAATTTCCTTTCAGAGGGAGTTGAGGCCACCCATGGTGTTTAGGGACGTCTTGTATGTCACTGGGTTGAAGAAGTACCTGATTTTAGTTTCCACCATTCAGGTTATGTGATTTGAGGTGTCTTTCTAAGGTAGTCAATGTTTATATTATGGTAGTTGCGGGAGGTATTAATCTCCATATGTAACCTTTGACTAGAATAAAATATTCTAGAAGCAAGAGAAACCCTAAACAGATGTGTGAAAACCATGGAAGACAAGTCGACTCAACATAATAAGTAATATTACGGTATTATCCTCTAGGAAGACAATTCGACTTCACAAGAAAAATATAAACATAAAATATAATTACCAGAAAGTCAGGTCGGCCTAGCAAGAAAAGTCACTGGAAAAATTAATATAAATAGAGGATGTCTTGACTCATTTGTTCACTCACTCTCACTCAGGAAACCAGAAACAATGCGCAATTTTGGAGGGGCAACAACAACTGCAGTTGTACAATTTTCTCTCTTTTTTTTTTCAATCTTTCTGGTACTTTCTCTTGTGCGATACCCTTGGAGAAGGTGTGCTCTCTTGGTTATTTGTTGGTTATGGTGTGGCTTCTTGGAATCATTATTTCTGTAAAGGTTAAGGTGCTTGGGGGTGGATTTATGCCTATGGTTGGGAGAAAATGGTGTAGCATTGTTTATGGCTAATCGAGCACATCAAACATTATTCTAATAGGTTGTGGGCCCACACCACCTTCAAGACAGTCTAACCACCAGTATGTAGCATGGAAATTCTTTGTTAAGCTCATTGTGGCACAAGTTGCAATGAAACTAGGGTTTCTAATTTTGCAGCTGGAACAAACCCTAATCCAACTCTTTGGGAACCTTCAGTGAAGCATTGGACCTAATTTCTGGATATTCTAGTGCGCCCTATCCTAACACACCCTTTGGTGACCTAAGCCAACAAAAATGTCAAGTTTGAGTTTTGGGTCAAATTCAAAGTCAAAGTTTGACATTTTTTTCAAAATTGATTTTTGTGGTCAAAGTTGAAATTTTAGGGTTTCTAACTTGTTCTAATCATTGAATCTTTTTTATTCAGTTTCTAACCTCTTTTTTTAAAGATGGTGTCTAGTTTCAGATTAGAAGATAAGCTGAACGATACTACAAATTTCAATGGTATGCACTTGTATATTCTTTTCAAGTTATATCATCCAACAAAGCATGAGTTTGTTTGTAGGGGATGTACAAGAGACCTTTTCCAAGCAATGAATTTAGTACATTCAAAGGAACAATCGCACTTGTTATCACACTAAGTCACCTTGGGTCTCTTAGTTTGTTTTTGTTAAAAAAAAAAAATTAAAAAAACCTTAGATTCTTATTTTCTCTTTAAAATGAATTTCTCATCCATTAAATGTTAATTATGATAGGACCCCTTAGGATGACAAAACCTTAGAGTCATAGCTCATGTGTTGATCCACAATTCAATTTTTGGTCCTTAAACC